>CM076575.1:1245458261-1245684728 GCA_034641835.2 Pinus albicaulis
AAAGCGGTGCGGGGACTTACCGCTTACCGCTTACCGCCCGACCTTGCACACGTCAGCCGTACGTCGATGACGTCATTCCTCGGAAAAATAAAAAACCCTTTTACTTGTAAATAAAGCCATTTTTTCCGTGTTTTTCTGTTATTTTCGTTATTTGAAAACGACAGTGCTCCCTGCTGCGATTTTCAAATTTCCACTGCAATTCACTGATTCACTCCAAGATTCCGCTGCGCCCGTGTTGAAGTACAGTCTCGCCATCACCTGTTACCTGTTAAAGAACCAGCTTCCTTCTAAAAACAGGTACCCTACATTGGCACTTCTTCAGCAGCAACTTTACAACAAGCATTACAGGAAAGCAGTTCATCAGTTGCAGCAGAACCCAAGGGTAAAGGGAAGGAACCTGTAATCCAGGTCATTGAAACTTTGGTCATGGCGGAGAAACCACAAACTTCCAAAGCACCTGAACAATCACAGTTTTCTCCCACACAGGCAAAGCACACACAAATTCCAGAGTTGCAGACTCCATTAAATGTGGAAATAGGAAAGAAAAGGCTGGTTTCAGACACCACTCCTCCAAAAGAAACCTTACAGGTACATCAGGTCAAGAAACAGAAACCAAATCCACCTCCAGATGTGGAAATTATAGATGAAAGTATTTGATGATGGCAGGGAAGATAGTCAACAAACTGGCACAGCGAGTGAAACAAACATAAGCCAGAAAGGGAAAGCCTTACAAAAGCAACTAAGCACTGAGGTATCCTCTTTCAGACCACCAAAGACAGACACAGGGGATATTAAAAGAACCTTCATTAATATTAAAGCAAAGAATTATCCATTAAAAATGAAGGTATATGATCAGTATATGAAGATGGCTCCCCATAATCAAGAAAGGCTAATGTCGGTGTTTGACCTCTCACAAGGCAAAATGCTGATGAGCCACTTCAAAGCAAAGGTGCCAAAGCCCACTTTAGCAGCTGATTACATCAGAGAAAATTTTGAAGTTTTGGCAAAGGATATCCATCCTCTGGACCAAATAGAGCTACAGAGACAAATTGGGGAAATGGTCTATTCCACTCTTACCAACAAGGCCATGGCAGCTATAACGCTGTAGGATTCTTTGAATAACACTACTGCACAATTGCAAATTGAGAAGGCCTCTTCACAGGCCAAAGATAATAGAATAAAGTCTTTAGAAGAAATAATCATTGGTTTGGGTCATAACCCCAAAGACATTAAAGGTATTGAGGCATTGATAAAGAAGAAAGAGGATGATATAGCTGCACTCAGAAAGCAACTAAAATTGCCAGCCTCAAGGCACCCTCAGACCCAAGAAGTTCTAAAAGGGAATTCACAGGAAGAAATAATGGAGTTGCTCCTAAATATGACTGAGCAACTAAGTGAAACGGAGAAGGAATTGGAAAAAGCTTTGCAGGAACAGGAAACTATCAGGCAGACATCAACAACAGGTACTACAATAACAGGGCAGCCGATACAGCCATCTCAGGTGAACACTTCTGGGTTGAATTCTGATGAATTAATAAAGCAGATGGAAAGTCTACAGCTAAGGGTCATAGAACTCCAAGAAACAAAATTGCAATTAGTAAAATTGGAGGAAAAATATGATACATCAAAAAAGACAGCTGCTGATAACACCAGGGAGATAAAAAGGTTGGAAAAATTGGTTCAGGCTCTGGAAAAAGATCTTTCATTGGAAAAGCCTTTAAAGGAGATTAATGACATTCTTTGGGGTGATATCATTGAGTTAATAAAAGACATTTGGCCTTCTATTCAAGCTATTTTTGAACAAAATGAGTTGGTTAAAATAGCCCAAGAAGAAATAAACAGGACCAGACATGAATTAAGAGGCAGGCCTGAGTAGGCCAATCAACTCATTCAATTTTTGAACACCAGGACAAAACAACAGCTTGCAGCGTTAGGGATTGATGATAGGACAGGAACAGTTTTGGAAATAAAGAGAGTTTTCATCAAGAGAACTTTCATGCAGAATTTAGAGAGGAAGTGTACAGACATTTTGGTTGATATCAACATTTTCAGAGAGAAATTTCAAGCTTTGTTGGATAGTGGATTACCAAGTCCTATGCTCACGGAGGATCAAATAATGGACTTAGAAGCCTATATAAAGAGAATAAATACTCATGCTCAGAATACAGTTGCTTGTTCTCCTAGTTTACCACACTCAGCATTACCAACAGGGAAAAATATCTATGATAGAGTAAGGAATTTATTTCATCTAGAACATGAAATAAGGTATCTGTTTCCTAATGAGCCCACCTTCTACAAACTCACAGAAGCAGATGAGACATTGAGGAAATTCAGAAGAACTATGATACCAGATGATCAATGGTGGAGAGAAATGTTGGAAATTTTATGAAAATTATCTTCAGCATAAGAATTTTATCTTTTACTATTATGTGAAAAGTAAAAAGGAAAACAGATGAAAAAGTATCAGATGAAAAGGTTAAAGAGTATCCGTAGGAACAAAGAGTGTCCAACAAGCCAAAGAAATACTGCAAGGGACAGCACAGAGCCCTATTTCAGCACTTACCTCCAGCACATCCACGAAGAAAGGAACAGCACATTGGCAGTTACCCATTATTCTATCCACGAGACCATTTGTCTCTTGTTTGTTTGTAAATCATGCTTTAAGTCAGCCTAGATTATTGGCTAAGGTAGTGTAAGATTGTTTAAGATTATTTTGTGTATAAATAAACCCTCAAAGAGAATATTGAGGGTGGATTCTATTACTCTGCTGTAACATTGAGATTTTCGGAATAAAAGCAATTTTGGAGAAATTTTTCGTGGCTAACTGGATGACGATTTAAAGTACTGGACTTGTTGCAAGATTCATGTGTTGGACTACAGTTCAATAAGTTTTTCTACCCTTTGTCTTAAATTTTATATTAGTTTATAATACCATCATATCCATTTCTGAATAATTTACATAAAGGATTGAAACAGAATTTGCTTAATTGTACTCTGTTTTCAAATGTTATTATTCGTAATGTTTTCTTCTAAACTAGTTATAAGCATGAATTCTTAAATGCTCTTGCTTTGCTAATTTAAACATTGTTGATTACTATAATAAAGAATTCTTCATTGCTCTTTGTTTGTATTCATCTCATTTCTTTCTTTTGAACATGGTGAAAGATTCTTAGCTGTCTTTCATCCCTTCAAGATCATCCCATCCACTTTAAATTTTAAGGATTGTTCTCTGTCTAGCTATCTTGCCCTGTAATACCATCTTGTGCCTAGAATAGAAATCCAGTAAAGCCATCCTTTGACTCCATAGCCCAATGGAATGAAAGCTCTCAACCTTGCCCTTAGTTTGTGGATTCCACCATTTTCCCAAAACAAACTTGAATCTATAACTAGCCTAAAACCTTCCAAGAACAAAGATAAATTATAAAGAGAGAGCCCTCTCTGGATGCAGATTGGCTAGATTCTGCATCCGAAGGTTGGTTTGTGGTTACCTCGGGTATAATTTCCTCTTACACAACTTCTAGGAAAACCTGAGTGATAACACAGTGGTAATGGATGAACACATGTATTCGAAGTATGACACTTATGAGCTCTTCTATAAGGCTATGAACATGTGGATATTCCCGTAACAATGAATTTTTCACTCCCAGGTGACCAATGCAACTGTAAGTGTCAAGAAGTGCTTTACAGAGCACCCTTGCATGGGTGTAAGTGCTCTGAAAACCAGTTAGGCCCATTCAGGGGTGCGTTGATGAGTCAATAGGTCATTTCAAATATACTTCAAGCACTAAAACTCTCATGAATGAAAGCCACCAATGGAATGAATTCTCTAGTGCATGTAGCAACTGAATTAGAATATGGTAGACCCTATTAGTATTCAATTAGGGGATGATAGACCTTGTTCATATTGGTCTTGGGGGATGATTCCCAAATTGACCTATAACAGCTGCCCCTAAAGCATGAAGTCAAAACAATGATAATATTTGGATGAGATGCTTGCATCAATTTGAAATACATTACATCATGATATATTACATCTTGGACATGAATTTTTGAGGGAGGCATACCCATGCCCAGCACATAAACTATCATAACACATACATAAATCAGACAGTCGTCTACAGATATAGACACGCCTATAGATATAGGCCCATGTTTGGATGACCATCTGTATGTAAAGACAACATACGGATGATGTGGTACAATTCCTGAAATCACAGCCCGAATGGATGAAACTAGATTTGAGGTCTTCTATCTCATTTACTCGATCGTTCAAGTACAATTCTAACCATGCAAATATGTGATCTGAAGTAGAACATGGGAATACATCATCTGATTACCAGCCAATGATGTGAGTTGTTAACAAATGTGAGAGAAACCACCATTGATGTTAATGGTTCTCAAGGTACTATAGTACAATTTGCAAGGCGTGAATATATGATTTGATGTCGAACGGTAAACAAAATATCTCAGTCAAAAGTCTGATGATGTCAACCTATTGCCGGAAGCGAGAAACCTGTCGATGTTAAAGCAAGCTCCAAGACACTAGATATATGTTTCTAAGTTAACTTCCTGGATGATGAGATGATGTTGTTAGGAAGAAAATTTATCGTGAAACGGGAGTAATGATTTTGGAGACAAAATGTGACTTGATGTAGCAATTTTATGGATGGTGGTCATGAAAATGAAGGTTTATGAGTATTGCAGAAGATGAGGAATTACTAGATGACTTATCTTGAACATATCGGAGACACTAAAAAGAGTTGGCAGCATTGACCCAAAACCGAAGTGATGGTATGATAGACCATCAAGAAGATTACCCAACCCAAAGCCACGGTGATGAAGTGAAAGTGTCATGTTCAAGTGAGACCTGCTACCATAAAGTGTTTTGTTATTTTTCCCAAATTTTCCCCAGTCATTGCTGACCAGTACCTCTTTATTTTTTAATAGGCTTGAGGAGGGTAACATATGCTTGATCTATAATTTGACCCTTCTGGTGAATCCATCGCTATTTAATTATTTAACGAGTTTAGCAATAATGAAACTCGAATCTTGCCATGATTGACAAGTTCGTCGTTATTTTATGTTTTAACGAGACTAACGACAGTGAAAACCCGGTATTTTTTCATATTTAAAGAGTTTGAAAAAAGGGACAAAAAGAAAACTCTATGAGTCATTTTTCGTAAATTTGTCACTCAGGTCCGAAAAAGTGTAAAATGATACCTGAGTAAACCTCTTAGCCATGTTCGACTAAGGTGTTCCTTTTTCATAAATAATTTATCTCGGTCCGGAAAATGGTTAAACTTATATTGAGTAGATGTCATTTCATCTACTTTTATGAGCTCGAAAAGACAAGTGCTCGGCAATATTTTCACAATATCGAAGTCTAAAAAGAGCTAAAAGAAGACTCCAGGAGGGTTCCTTTTTCGCATTTATCAAAGCTCTAAAAAGAGATAAAAGTGTGCTTTAATTTCCTTTTTCATGTTTATCAAAGCTCGAAAAAAGAGGATAAAAGTATGCTTTGTCTGACTTTCAATTTAATTTACGAGCAGGAAAAGATGGAAAAAAATCAACAATTTCATGTGTTTTACGAGCATGAAAGATGGTAAAAGAAGCTTAGGATTTTCAGGAGTTTAACGAGTCTTTAAAATAATAACCGTAATGGACTCGAGATAGGTTTCATTTTTATACAAGCTTGAAACAAAGAAAAATGTGCCTGAAAGTGGTTTGAATGCCCTCTGCAAGAGCACATGTTGAATGCCCCCTGCAAAATCACATGCCCCCCAAGATTCATTTCATTCACCTAAGTGGGCTACTGTTTACTACTATCTGGATGGAATGAAATTTCATTTACGAGATCAGATGGAAGACTCATCTTAATTAGGAGAGGATTTGTTTCATTTTTTAACGAGCTTGACACAGGAAAAGAACTATGCTCATGGAACCTTGTTTCATTTAACGAGCTTGAAACAAGAAGAGGAAATATGCACAGGGAACCTTGTTTCACTTAACAATATTGACACAAGAAAAGGAACTATGCTCAGGAATCTATTTCATTTATCTAGGTTGACATAGTAAAAGAACTATCCTCAAAAATACGTTTCATTTATCAAGGTTGACACAGTAAAAGAAATTTCCTCGTGAATCTGTTTCATTTATCGAGGTTGACACATTAAAAGAAATATCCTCAGTAATATGTTTCATTTATCAAGGAAATATAGCAAAATAATCTCTGGATTTTCATGAGTTTAACGAGTATTGAAAATAATAATCGTAATGGACTCAAGATAGGTTTCATTTTTATACAAGCTTGAAACAGAGAAAAATGTGCTTGAAAGTGGTTTGAATTCCCCCTGCAAGAGCAGATGTTGAATGCCCCCTGCAAGAGAACATGCCCCCCAAGATTCATTTAACTCACCTAAGTGGACTATTAGTTACTAATAGCTGGATGGAATGAAGGTTCATTTACGAGATAAGATGGAAGACTCATCTTAATTAGGAGAGGATTTGTTTCATTTTTTAACGAGCTTCAAACAGGAAAATAATTATGCTCATGGAACCTTGTTTCATTTAACGAGCTTGACACAATAAAAGGAACTATGCTCAAAGAACATTGTTTCATTTAACGAGCCTGACACAAGAAAAGGAACCCCCTGCAGTCTTATTTTACTGTGTCCACCTTGATAAATGAAACAGATTCTTGAGGATAGTTCTTTTACTGTGTCAAACTCGTTAAATGAAATAGATTCATGAGGAAAGTCATTTTCTTGTGTCAACCTTGCTAAAAAATGAAACAGGTGTTGAGGATAGTTCTTTTATCGCTAATTTGTTATATGGAATTTTAATCTACGGAACAACTATTCTTTTCTCTAAGACAAATAGATAGACAAAAAGGAAGGAAACCTACTTGCGATCCTTTCACTCTCTTTCTCCTTCTTGCGTTGTTGTCGTCGCTCTCAATCCAACTAAAGCCACTAGATCGATACCTGCAAAAAAAGATAGAGAACAGAAAACAACATACAAATATACAAGTATCTAATTATCTTAACCAAATCGAAACGATTAGATTTGAGAATACATAAACAATTGAGAATGCAATCCACAAGATATAAGCATACATATGAGAAAATAAACAGGTATCTTTATTAAGAAAGTAGGAGGAGAAGATTACAACCAATAGATCAATTCGTCATCAACTTGCTCCAACTTCATTCTATCGTCATCACACCAAGCATCATCTCAACAGCATAACATTACTTCCAGCTCTCATCAATTGAGAATCCAACAACATAACATTACACAAATTTCTCTCTCCCTAGCACTTAGATGAGTGCTCAATTTATAGGGAAATTGTAAGTATTTTCTCAATAAATGGAATTGAATGGCTTTCTACTAATAGGTGAGACATGTTTCCAGGTTCAATGGTGATGGATGAACACATGTATTTGAAGTATGACACCTATGAGCTCTTCTAGAAGGCACTAGACATGTGGAGATTCCCAAAATAATGAAGATTTCACTCCCAGGTGACCAACGCACCTTCAAGTGTTGTTAAGTTCTCTACAAAGCACCCTTGCATGGGGGTAAGTGCTCTGCAAAGCAGTTAGGCCCATTCAGGAGTGCGTTGATGAGTCAATAGGTCATTTCAACTATACTTCAAGCACTGAAACTCTCATGAATTAATGCCATTGTTGGAAATATGATGCAGAGTGTTGTCCTTGATGGCAACCCACTGAATGAAGATGAAGACATACGACTGTTGACATGTGTTGTCCTTGATGGAAATCCATCTGATGAAGTTATTCTTGACGTGATGGACTTGTGTGTACAGAAGGCAATGAAGAAAGGGTTTCAGCATGTGCTAAATCTTGATGAAAAGAGTATGTCTCTAGGTATACGCGGATTTTTCTAGGGGAAGTCGCGTATGCACACGGGAATCAACGTGCCAAGTCGCGTATGGGCAAAAGCGCTCTTAAAATGAAAAACTAGGGGTAACCACCATGGTATTGACCCATTGTATTGGGTAATGATTCGTCTAAATGACCCCGTCCAGGAATACCATCGGAAGTAATGTGGTTTTGGCTCATGGTATTGAAATTGGGTAAACCTATATAAGGAGAAGAATTTCATTGTGCAAAGTATGAGCGTGGGTGCAAGATGTCTGAGCTTGAATGAATACTTCTCTCTAGAGTATATCTGAATGGAAAGGGTTACAGTTGAATGAAAGATCTGAATGTATGATGCACCGATGAAGGAGTGATGAAGAAGGGGATCTAGATCTATATTGTACTTGCTAGATCTGTTCATGGAAGGCTTAGATCTGAAATGAGGCGAACATCTGTCAGAGGCAAAAGGGTAAATCTGAACTGAATATCTGATCTGAAGAAGTATGCTGCTCTATAACAATTGAAGATCTATACGCTAGTTCGCCGCAGAGGAGCGTCAGATATACGCGTTCGTCGAAGAGAAAACGCGTATGCAATAAAATCGCTCTGTATTTATATCATATTATACGCAATGTTTGTGTAAACTAAGCGGCCAGAGAAGTGGCATCGTGAAGTAAAAGCGCGTATGTAAACTAAATGTTGAAGCATGGGGTATGAAACATCTGATCTCAGCTGTATTATCGCTATCTGGACTGGTGGTTGTCTGGACTGTAAGATGGTGATGTATGATTGAGCTCAAAGGTATGGAGTGGGTCCAGTCTGAAAATATGATGAAACGTGGCCTGCAAGTTGTGTTCTAAAGGAAGCTTTGGATCCGGTGTGAAAATTGATGAAACGTGGTCCATGGTGGTGCTGAGGGTTGTAGCCTTCAGTCAGGGGGTTGTAGCTCCCTTCCAGGTGAGGCTGGTAAATGAGAGCATGGGGTCGTAGCTCCCTTCCAGGAGAGGTCAGGTGCATCTTTCGTGGTTGGAGCTCCCTTCCAGGAGAGGCTGGTAAATGAGCGCAGGTGGGTGCCTGCATGCTGGTAGAAGTCTCCACCAGCACATATGTTGTAAGATGTTTTCTCTATAATAAAAGATTGAAGGCTGAGAAACGGCAGCGGTGGTTTTCTCCCGACTTGGGTTTCCACCTAAAAATCCTGGTGTTCATGTGTGATACTTTGTGTGATGGTTTACTCTGCTCTTACTGTTCATGTTTACTGTTTATTAGACATCTGATGAATGAATGATGGATTGATTTAAGTGAAGATCTAATAACATAATTAGATATCTGTGTATACGCGAGTTTCATAAAGGGTATCCGCGTATATACGCGAGTCTGTTTCAGGAAAGTAGCGTATGGGTTTTAGAAGCTAGAAAAAGTAAAAGTTTTGAATATGCAGTAAATACTGATTCACCCCCCCTCTCAGTATTTTTCCCAACAATTGGTATCAGAGGAGGTTCTTCTCAAGGTAGTTTGATCGCAAGGATATCCGTCGCAATGGGAAGTCAAGAAGGAGTAATGTCTATAAAGCCACCTCTATTCAATGGAAGCAATCTGATATTCTGGAAGGTACGAACAAAAGAATATTTGCAAAGTCTTGGTGCAGATGTATGGGCAATCGTGGAAGAAGGTTATCAATACCCTGCAAGTATTCCTACTGATGCTGCTGAAAGAAAGAAGTATGAAATCAATGCCAAAGCAGTGAATGTCTTATTAGGAAGCATGCCTGAATCAGAATTTGCTAAAGTGATGCAGTTACATTCAGCAAAAGAGATATGGGACAAAATCATTTTAAGCTATGAAGGAGATACAAAGGTAAAAAATGCAAAACTCCAAACTCTTAGAATCGAATATGAAAATTTGAAGATGCATAGTGATGAAAATGTTGCCAGTTTCTTTCTTCATCTAGATGATATTGTAAATCAGATGAGAAATTTGGGTGAAACCATAACTGATACTACTCTGGTTGAAAAAGTCTTAAGATCCTTGACTTCAAAATTTGACTCTAAAGTTTCAGCTATTGAACAAAGGCAAGATCTGCAAACTCTTACTATTGTTCAATTACATGGTATTCTGACTGCTTTTGAAATGAGGCAAGGAGGCCCTTCTCAAATCAAAGAAGCTGATTTTAAGGCATCAGCAAAAGGAAAAGAAAAGGAAGTTGTCAAAGAATCCAGCTATATATCTGAAGAAGAAGAAGAAGCAAATTTTGTGAGAAGACTTCAACTAGGTACTGGAAAGTTCAAAGGTAAGCTTCCTTTCAAATGTTTCAATTGTGGAAGAGTTGGTCATTATGCCGCAAAGTGTCCTTATAAAGAAACTTCGGCTAAAGGAAAAGAAGTAGCAAGAAGGAATAAGAATCGATCTAGCACAAGAAAAAGTTATTATACTAAGGAAGACAGTGATGGATCATCTAATAGTGAGGAAGAATGAGAAGAAGACTTTAGACTTCTCATGTCATTTGAACAAAGAGAAGAAAAGGATACTTTTGTGGATGCTCTAGAGGACAATGATTTTCTTGAAGAAAACAATCAACTCAAAGTAAGCCTAGAAGAAAAGAACATAATCATAGAGACACTTGAAACTCAGCTTGAAGCAAAGGAAAAACGCATTGAGGAATTGGAGTGTGAAGTAGTAAGTCTAAGGAAAGATAATGAGAAAGTAAAGACTCTCAATCCTAGATTTGCTAAAGGTTCAGAAAACTTAGATGATATTATCAAGACACAACGGTCTCCTCTTATAAAAACAGGTCTTGGATATACTGGGGAATCTTCCCAGGCTCTCACACATCAAATTATCCAAAGGGGCCACAACTCGCCCTCTTCACTGCAAACACTCCACCCAAAGAAGGGAACAAAGGATCTTTATAGGTAAAGCATGATCATCTCAAATCAAGGACCACTAACAGGGAGATTCCTCAAAGAAGCAACAACCAACAGGTAAATTCAAATAGAAGATTTCATGATCGCATAAATTTCTACTTCAATGGACAATGTTTCTCATGTCAAAATTTTGGTCATAAATTTTTTCAATGTTGCATATAAAACCATCATGACAAGAGAAGCAAGAAAGAGAAGGATGGACATTGAACCAAAGAATAACACCTATAACAACTTTTATCCTCTTCAAAACGAAGTTGAATGTACTTATTGCAATAACTTTGGTCATGAAGAATATGAATGCAGGGGCAAGGTTCAGCCAAAAGAACATGTTCCCTCAAGCTCTAAAGTATGGAAAAAGAAAGAAATATCAGTTGAAAATTGTGGGATAGCGTTATTTGCAGAAGGTGAAGAAAATCAATGGTACATTGATAGTGGGTGCTCAAGACACATGACAGGTGATAAACACAAACTTCGTGCATATAGTGCTCTAGAAAAGGAAAAGAAAGTTACTTTTGGAAATGATACTCCTGCTGTAATTAAAGGAAAAGGGTCTGTGTTTCTAAAAGAAAAGGTGAAGGCTAATGATGTCATGTATGTGGATGGATTAAGGCATAACCTGTTGAGTGTAAGTCAAATGTGTGATCAAGGAACTTAAGTTGTCTTTAGTTCAAAGGAATGTGTGGTTCGTGATCTTGATACAGGAAAAGCAATCATAAAAGGAAAAAGAACTCCAAGCAACCTATACGCACCGAAAGGTATGTGATCAATGTTACTTGAGCAAGTCTCGTAAAATTGGCTATGGCATGGCTATCGCACTGAAGCTTTCTCTCAAATCAAAAGTAAGCAGACTGGCCGTTTCGTGGTCTTCCCAATATTAATCTACCAGAGGGCATCATATGCAAATCTTGTCAATTCTAAAGGACCAGAGTAAGATTTAATGCCAAAGACGGATCATCAAGTAAGCCTCAACTCATTCATACGAATAGGACCTATGTGAAAAAGTCACCACGTGGGGAAGAATACTATATCTTATTATTGATGATTCTTCTAGAATGTGCTGATCTGCTACTTAAAGCACACAGATGAAGCATTTGAGAAATTTCAGATCTTCAAAGCTTTAGTTGAATATGAAGTAGATCTAAAACTCAAATGTCTTAGATTTGATCAAGGAGGAGAATATACTTCAAATGAATTTCTTGAATTTTGTGAACAACATGGCATAAAAGACAATTTTCTGTAGCTATAACTCCACAGCAAAATGGCGTAGCAGAAAGAATGAATGTAATCAGATAGCTTCAATTCGTCGAGCTATGCTCGATGATTCTGGAACTCCTGACATGTTCTGGGGAGAAGCAGCACATACAGCAGCTAACATTCTCAACAAGGCTCATGTTCGGGTAAATAGTGACAAAACTCCATATGAACTCGGGTATGGTAATTCTCCATCTGTGAAGCATTTTAGAGTTTTTGGAAGTAAATGCTTTATCAAAAATAATGATGAAAAGCTTGGCAAGTTTGAACCTAGATCAGATGAAGGGATATTTCTTGGTTACTCATCTTCAAGCAAAGCATACAAATGCTACAATAAAAGGCTTCGAAAGATTGTTGAATGTATTGATGTTGTCATTGATGAGTCTCCTGCAGCTCCTAAAGAAGAAAAACAAACAACAAAAGAAGATGATGGTGACCTATGTCCTTCTACATCAAATGATATAGACAATGGATCCAATGAAGAACCCGAAGATGATCTATCTGAAAAAGCTCCATCCAGATATGTGCAAAAGAATCATCCTGAATCTCAAATTTTGGGTGACAAGGAATCAGGTGTACGAACAAGGAGAACTCTTGTGGGATCTTCTAATCATCTGGCACTTCTATCCACAGTTGAACCACACAATGTCAATCAAGCTAGCAAAGATGAATGTTGGAGGCAAGCCATGAATGAAGAGCTTGATCAAATTGAAAAGAATGACACTTGGGAATTGGTACCAAGACCACATGATAAAAATGTCATTGGAACTAAATGGATTTTCAAAAACAAGTTGAATGAGAATGGGGATGTTGTAAGAAACAAAGCTAGATTGGTCTGCAAAGGGTATACTCAACAAGAAGGTATAGACTTTGAAGAAACTTTTTCTCCTGTAGCTAGACTTGAAGCCATAAGAATGTTTCTTGCTTTTTCAAGTTATCAACAAATCAAAGTCTATCAAATGGATGTTAAATCTGCTTTTCTTAATGGTGATCTAGAAGAAGAAGTATATATATAACAACCGGAAGGATTCATTTTGGGAAATGATGCAAATCTTGTTTGTAGACTTAAAAAGGCTCTATATGGTCTCAAACAAGCTCCAAGGGCTTGGTATTATCGCCTTGACAAATATCTTCATCAACAAGGATTTTCAAAAGGGTCTGCTGATAGCAACTTATACACAAAAGTTGAAAATGATAAACTATTGATTGTGGTTGTATATGTTGATGATATCATTTTTGGGAGTAATGAAGAATCTTTGAGTCAAAAATTTGCTTCGGTCATGCAGCAAGAATTTGAAATGTCTTTACTTGGGGAACTAACATTCTTTCTTGGCTTGCAAGTGCATCAAACTGCAGATGGTATATTCCTATCACAAGCAAAATATCTTAAGCAAATTCTGAAGAAGTATGGCATGGAAGAATGCAAACCCGTAAGTACACCAATGATAACCGGATGCAATCTCAGTTCTCATGATGATTCTCCCACGGTGAATCAACCAGAATACAGATCAATGATAGGAAGTCTACTTTATCTCACTGGAACTAGACCAGACATTATGCATGCAGTTGGGATTGTTGGATAATTCCAAGCTAATCCAAAAGAGTCTCACCTTCAGGCTGTTAAAATAATTTTCAAATATCTTCAAGGAACTCAAGACCTTGGTCTATGGTATCCAAAGAATGCTGATCTTACTCTTCATGCTTACACTGATGCAGATTGGGTTGGAAGTGTTGATGATCGGAAAAGCACTAGTGGTGGTGCATTCTATATGGGACCCCGGTTAGTATCTTGGTTCAGCAAGAAGCAAAATTCTATTGCCTTATCTACAGCAGAAGCAGAATATGTGGCTACCGCATCTTGTTGCACCCAACTCCTTTGGATGATGCAAACCTTACAAGATTTTCAAATCAAATGTACACCTCCTATCCCCATTAAGTGTGACAATACAAGTGCCATCAGTATTTCAAAGAATCCTGTTATGCATTCGAAGACCAAGCAAATTCCCATCAAGTATCACTTCTTACGTGAACAAGTGCTTGAGCAAAAGGTGAAGTTGGAGTATGTTCCCTCCAAAGAACAAGTTGCTGATATCTTTACCAAACCTCTGCCCAGGGAAGCGTTCGAGTATCTAAGACAGAAGTTGGGAGTGTTCTCTGCCAGTCAAAAGAACAAATCTGCATAAATTTAGAAGATGGTATTGGATACGCGGGTTTCCTGTAACACAGTCGCGTATATACGCGAGTTCATGCACAGAAAACCGCGTATGTCTTATTGCTGACATTTTTGTTTGGAGTCAGCTCTCTTCAGCACAGCTGCAGTGCTGCTTGGTATCTCTGATACTGTTGGGTATCTCTGGTGGAGTTCCAGTTCTCATAATTCTTTCTCTAATGGTTTGCTAAATATGCCTTGATGATTTTTTGGTGACAGTGTTCAGGATGCACAAACTAAGGGGGAGCCTTAGTCATATGAAAAGGATGCTTGGATGCACAGTTTCAGGGGGAGCATTAGCTTTGCTGAGTATAATGCATTGTTGGCATTATGATGGTTCTGCAATATGTTCTCTTTCTTGAGGACCTTCTGTGTTGGTTATGAAAAGTCATATTTGTATTTTGATGAAAAGGTCATGTTGAGACCCATGATGTAAAATTGTAATATTCAGTCATGTAAGGACTTGTCAAAGTTGTAAACCCACTTGGTTGGGTAGCTGAGTCAATTTTTTTAAACCCACTTGGTTGGGTACTTGAGTCTCATATGTAAATCCACTTGGTTGGACATTTGATGTAAGAATGAGTCTTTGGTGATAGGAAGTTCATAGAGTCATGTACTTCATTGGATAATATGTTTGAAGATTCAGCATGAACTCAGGGGGAGCTTGGTCACTTCTGTATATATCAGATCTGTAGAATGCTTCTTCCACATGAGGAGAAAAGGGGGAGAGTATGTTGGTTTTTTTTTTTATCACCTTTTTTCCCTTGATGTCAAAGGGGGAGAGTGACATGGTGTTTGAATGGTGTCATTGTATTCTGACATGGTGTTTGAATGGTGTCATTGTATTCTTAATGTACCTATCTGTTGTGATAACCAAACACCATCGTGGTTGCCATCAAGTCCAAAGGGGGAGATTGTTGGCAATATGATGCAGAGTGTTGTCCTTGATGGCAACCCACTGAATGAAGATGAAGACATACGACTTTTGACATGTGTTGTCCTTGATGGAAATCCATCTGATGAAGTTATTCTTGACGTGATGGACTTGTGTGTACAAAAGACAATGAAGAAAGGGTTTCAGCATGTGCTAAATCTTGATGAAAAGAGTATGTCTCTAGGTATACGCGGATTTTCCAATGGGAAGTCGCGTATGCACGCGGGAATCAACGTGCCAAGTCGCGTATGGGCAAAAGCGCTCTTAAAATGCAAAACCAGGGGTAACCACCATGGTATTGACCCATTGTATTGGGTAATGATTCGTCTAAATGACCCCGTCCAGGAATACCATCGGAAGCAATGTGGTTTTGGCTCATGGTATTGAAATTGGGTAAACCTATATAAGGAGAAGAATTTCATTGTGCAAAGCATGAGCGTGGGTGCAAGATATCTGAGCTTGAATAAATACTTCTCTCTGGAGTATATCTGAATGGAAAGGGTTACAGTTGAATGAAAGATCTGATTGTATGATGCACCGATGAAGGAGTGATGAAGAAGGGGATCTAGATCTATATTGTACTTGTATTTGCTAGATCTGTTCATGGAAGGCTTAGATCTGAGATGAGGCGAACATCTGTCAGAGGCAAAAGGGTAAACCTAAACTGAATATCTGATCTGAAGAAGTATGTTGCTCTATAATAGTTGAAGATCTATACGCTAGTTCGCCGCAGAGGAAGCGCGTATATACGCGGCTTCGCTGAAGAGAAAGCGCGTATGCGCAATAAAATTGGCTCTGTAATTTGTACTGAAGTATACGCGGGTTTGTGTAACGAAAGCGCGTATATACGTGACATCAGTGAAGTAAAAGCGCGTATGCAAACTAGGGTTTGCTGAAGCATGGGGTATGAAACATCTGATCTGTTCTGCTGTATTACTGCTATCTGATCTGTGTTGTCTGAATTGGTAAGTATATGTTGGTGATGTATGTTTGAGCTTAAAAGTATGTAATGGGTCCAGTCTGAAAATATGATGAAACGTGGCCTGCAAGTGGTGTCGTAGTGGAAGCTTTGGATCCAGTGTGAAAATTGATGAAACATGGTCCATATTGGTGCTGAGGGTTGTAGCCTTCAGTCAGGGTGTGGTATCTCCCTTCCAGGTGAGGCTGGTAAACGAGATCAGGGGGTCGTAGCTCCCTTCCAGGAGAGGCTGGTAAACGAGTCAGGGGGTTGGAGCTCCCTTCCAGGAGAGGCTGGTAAACGAGCGTAGGTGGGTGCCTGCATGCTGGTAGGAGTCTGCACCAGCACATATGTTGTAAGATGTTTTCTCTATAATAAAATATTGAAGGCTGAGCAACGGCAGCGGTGGTTTTCTCCCGACTTGGGTTTCCACCTAAAAACCCTGGTGTTCATGTATGATGCTTTGTGTGATGGTTTACTCTGCTCTTACTGTTCATGTTTACTGTTTATTAAACATCTCATGAGTGAATGATGGAATGATTTAAGTAAATATCTAATAACATAATTAGATATCTGTGTATACGCGAGTTTCATAAAGGGTATCCGCGTATATACGCGAGTCTGTTTCAGGAAAGTAGCGTATGGGTTTTAAAAGCAGGAAAAAGTAAAAATTTTGAATATGCAGTAAATACTGATTCACCCCCCCCTCTCAGTATTTTTCTCAACAAACATATCATTCAATAATCCATTGCACAATAAACAAAGACATATATATGGAAAAATGAACAACAATATTTATTAAAGAGTAGAAGAGGGAGGTTACAACCAATGATCGATTTTCTTTCACCAGCTCCAGCTTCATCCTAGCCTCATCACATCCAACATCATATCAATAGCAGTACTTTCACTCACTCAAATGAGAATCCAACAACATAACTTTACCAAATTTCTTCCTTCCCTCGTACTATAATGAGTGCTCGATATATAGGGAAACTAATGGTAATTTCTCAATGAATGACTTTCTAATAATAGGAAAGAGATTTTCCCAAGTTCAGAGGGGTTATATGGACACTTGGATTCAAATTTTTACAATATGGACTCTTCTAGAAGGCATTGTCCATGTGGAGATTCCCATAACAATGATAATTCCGCTCCCAGGTGTCCAACGCACTCTTGAATGTCAGGAAGTGCATTGTAGTGCACCCTTGAATGGAGGATCTTGCATTACAATGCAGTTAGTCCCTTTAGAGGCTACGTTGGTGATTTAATAAGTGATATAAGGTATACTTCAAACCTTGGAAATATCATAATAGAAGCCATGAATGAAATTTTCTTTTCTTAGGGCATATAGCAACTGAAATATAAGGGGATGATAGACCCTATTTCATTGGTCCTAGGGATGATGTCCAGTTTGACCAGGTCATGGGGGATGATGCCAAAATTGACCTATAATAACATCTTGGGTAATTGGTCTACTGGCTATTTTTTCTACGACTTGGATTTATCTCTTGTTAACAAATATTCTATAAGGAACAGATTGTTGGGTTTTTATCTTATGGGTTTTGGCCTAGTCGTTGGTCTACTCTTTGGTGTTTATTCTCTCTTGTGCATTGTGATCACTATTTTCTTGTACTTGAATAGTTAAATTGATCATTTTTTGATGAATAATAAATAAAGTCTAAAAATAACAATAACATCTTCACAAGTGATTATCAAGATGAGAAATTCTAACTTGTACTCAAATTTCAACATGGTATCAAAGTTAGGAATTAAAGAGAAATTTGAAACAAGGTTCAAATTTACCTTTCTGATATTTCCAAGCTTATAAAGGACTTGCTCACCTGTTGAAGCAGTCGAGTTTGTGAGTAGACTTTTCTATGGTTGGAAATCGAGTTCTTATTGGAAAAGAGGCCTATAATAGGCCTAACATTACTTATGTTCTGCATAATGACAAAGTTCGAGATATCTTTGTCGTAGGAGAAGGACTGGAGGTCTTGGTTTGTTGTTACAAGAAGTTCAAAAGGCATTTTTAGGTGTGGGTTAGAGATCTGTGTCTTTGTGGACATAAAATTGATAATAGAGGTCTATTGGATGGGAAGGAGTGTTCTTACAGGCCTAGAATAGGCCAATATTAGGAAATTCTCAGTTCTATATTGACTGAAGTCTAGGAGAGGGCTGAAGTATGAGAAAGGCATGTAAAAAGGTTGTGAAATGGAAACGTTGAAGGTATGCAGTGGGTTTGAGATATGTAGGTGATTAAATATCATATTTTACTACATTGTTGTGAAGTGATCCAAGCCAATAATTCTACATGAAGGAGATCAAATTTTAAGTTTGTCACTAAAAGAATGAGATTTAATATGTTACGAAGGAATTAAATTAGGTGTTGTAAAAAAAAAGATGAGAAGAATCATTATATAAGAGTTTTTGTTCCTCTCTTTTGACAAGGAAAAATTAATAACAGTAGGAAAAATAATTGGAGGACATTTCTTGAACTTGTTAGACAATATTGTGGAATTTTGATATTTTGTGGCAGAAACCTTCTTGAACTCTGATTTATGAGATCTAATGTTTCCCCATAATTACAAGTCAAGGATTTTGGAATAAAATATGTTGAGTTACTAAAGGTATAATAACTTCTAAAATTATCGATGCCATATGTGCTTGGGTATTGAAATCTAAGAAATCACGTTTCTTGGCTTGATGAAGTCAAGGTTAAGTATCAATTAATTGATGAAATGTAGAATCTAGGTTATTAGCATTTCGACACTTTCATATTGAGAGTCTAGTTTTTATAAAACCATAGGAATCTGAGAATAATTTTAAGGGGGAAATATTCTCAAGCTACAATTAATGTGTTGTTCTATAAGCCCAAGTGAGGGTTTGAACAAGAAATTTCTAGGGTTCGTACCCTAGGAATTATAGTTTCTTCTATAAAGAATAAACCATAGCTTTTGAAAGAATGATATGGTATCATGTTGATGTTGAGGACAGGGATGATGAAGTTGCAAGATAAATGCAAGAAGTATAAGAGTAAGAGGGAGATGACTTTCCTCAAAAGATAAGTATCATATAAATTTCCTCTTTGATTAATACTATTGTTATTGTCTTTAATTTTTAGTTAGTTTCTTGTCTATGTATCATTTTCTTGGTTTTAATACTTATTTCATGTCCTCTAAGATAATATTGTAGGTCAATGGAAAAAAATACCTAGGCTTTGGGAGTAGATGGAAGAAGTAGAATAACGAAGCAAAGTAAGAGGATTTTCCATAACTTCTACTTGAATGATATTGTACCAAGATAAAGGGAGTAGGTTGTTTGAAGTATGTATGGATAGTTCCAAAGAAAATTCAAGATCTAGCATGAAGAAGATAGTAGCATGTAAGTATGATTTGAGAAGGTTCTCTCAGAAAGAGGGAGAGGTGTTGAGATTTGGTATATTAAGGTGCACTCCAAGCCCTAAGGTTCAGGGTTTGGAGGCGAGAACACCACAAAATTTCTTTGTGGGATTCGAACCCAAGGCTTGGGCTTTGTACCAAATATTATGGGTGTGAAACCACAAGGAATATGAGTGATTTGACACATGAATGTGTTATATAACCCTTAGAGGAGAAAGGGTAAGCAAAACCACTCAAATAATAGGTCTCTATCATGAGATATTAATTTTTATGTGTGATTGTAGGTTAATGTGGCATACAAGTCATGATGGCTTGGGGTTTATATGTGCCACATGGGAAGTTTGATGACCACCCAGAGACGCACCTTATCATATAAAATAAAAGGTCTGTGAGAGGCATTTGAGACACGTCCAAGTGCATATATCATCTCAAATACATCCTTGAGGAGGCCACATAAAGGAAAAGGGAAGATGAAGGTGTTTTGGGATTGTTATGTGGTTATTTTGTGTCTCTAACATTTTTGAGTTGTTGTAGGAAGGCAGTCACATTCCTTTAGGGAATTTTGGGCAGCCTTTTATGTGGTTGGTGGGTTCGTCCTCTCTAGAATAGGTCACAACCTAGATAAATAGTACAAGTAGGGTTGTAGGTCTATTCCACCCTTGGATAGGGGGCTGAGAGGCCTATTTGAGGAGCATATCAGCCCTAGATGATGACAAGTGGAGGTTGGATATTGGGAGACATGAACTACAACTTGAAAAAGGTCGATAGAAACAAGGATGAAGGGTGATCAGAGCTGGTTGGTTTCCCTAACCATTGAGAAGATTCTACAACAGTTGCACACGCCTAGAAGGTGGAACAAGGTATGTATTTCTTGATGTATTCATGTTGAGTAGATGTTAGTGGATGTGATGTCCTAGGAGAGGAATTGGTATTGGAAACTTCTGGTATGTTGGAGGGAAGAGTGAGAGTGTACCAATTCTATCCTAGAGTAGCACCTTGATGGACTAAGGTGGTTTCTCGAAGAGGCAAAGTGTTATGAAACCAGCTCAAAAAATAGAAGAAAAGAGAGATAAACACCTTAGAAATAAGCCACTTCGAGGGGAAACCTCATTTACATTACATAAATTAATTTTTTTTAATGATACAAATGACAAAAAATTCCTTCTATATATAAGGGTCCATGGGGTCACAATATAATCCTAGCTGACCTAACAATAATAATGTAAGTAAGCAATAATAACAAATATGGGGGTTATAGGGGTATAACAATAACAATAAGGGGGCTACACTAATAACAATAAGGGACTACACTAGTAATATGGGGACCTAACATGCCCCTCTCCTTCAAAAAAGTGTTGTCCTCAATTCTTGAGTAGCTTTGGATGCTTTTGTATAAAATTATCATCCTCCCATGTAGAATCTTTAGTGGGTAAGTTCTTCCACTTGATGAGATACTCTGAGTTCGTAGCTGTCAAGTTCTTGTTTCCGTGACTGTTTCAGGTTCCAATATGATCTTTTTTTCCTCTCAAGTTCTGGAAATATTGTTTGAACTGGAATTTTTTCACCTATAACCTTCTTTAAGCATGAAACATGAAAAACTGGATGCACTCACGAAGAAGCAGGAAGCTCCAATTTGTATTCCATAGTACTAATCTTTTGCAACACCATGTAAGGACCATATTATTTTGGCCATAATTTATTATCCTTCTTAGCTTGCTTGGGGGAAATTTGTTTTTATGGTTATAGTCGTAGAAATACCCAGTCTCCTACATCAAAACTTCTCTCACTACGTGTCTGCCTATTGTTTCATTCGTTTTGTGCGAAATTTAGGTTATCCTTTAAGAGTTGGAGAACTTTACGTTGATGCTCGATGTGATCTTCCACTGCTTTCACCTTAGAATTTTCTCTTAAAGATGATGTGATTGATGGTGGATGATATCCATAAAGTGCCATAAATGGGGTCATTTTTGTTGCAGTATGGAAAGAAGTGGGACTGTTGTGTTGGGTAGTAGAGAAAAAAAAATGTCAATCCTTGACTTCGCTTCATCTTTCAGCTTCCACGATACACATATTTGATTCCCAATAGCCCCATGAACATAGAGAATTCTATTATCTACTTTATTATTCTTACTAATTCCTGCTTACAGTTACAATGGCTCAAGTAAATTTACCATTCAGCCATAGGTAACCACTTGACCCATTGTGTTTGTTTATAAGTTACAAAACAATGAAGATATCCTTCCAAACATTTGTTCACTGTCATGGTTTGACCATCAGATTGAGGATGATAAGATGAGCTATGAGCTAGTTGAGTACCCAAACAAGAAAATAATTCTGACCAAAAATTTCTAGTAAAAATGGGATCTTTGTCACTTACCATAATCTTTGGGTTTCATGTAGCTTTTGAATTGTTTCCATAAATGTAGTGGCAATTGTACTTGATTTAAATAGATGAGATAATGCACAAAAGTATGCATACTTGGTAATTATATCAACTACCACCGTGATGACACTCTTTCCTTCGGACTTAGGTAAACTTGTGATAAAATCCATTGAAATCTCCTCCCAACGTTGACTTGGAATGGATAAAGGTTGTAGAAGACCCGGGGTCTTAATTGTCTCAACTTTATTTTGTTGGCAAACCAAACATTCTTCCACAAATTTTTTAATATCATATTTAAGGCGATCCCAAAAAAATTATTTCTTCACCCTGTGGTAAGTTTTTAAAAATCCTAAGTGTCCTCCTAAAGGAGAAGTGTGCAATTACAAAATAATATTTTGTTTTAGTTGGGAATTATTACAAATATATAAGCGATCTTTGTACCATAAGGAATCATTTTTCCAACTAAATGTATCATATGTACTAGGATCTTGCTTCAAATTTTGAATGAGTGTCCACACTTCTTCATCCTTCTTCCATTCATCCCTTGCTTTGGTTATCCAATTTGGTTGGATAATAGAAATTTCACAAAGCAATGCTTCCACCTCTTCATCCTTTCTTGAGAGTGCATCTGCAACAACATTTAGCTTCCCTTTTTTGTAGATGATTTCAAATTCATAACCCAACATCTTTATGACCCATTTTTGCTACTCTTTTGAAGATAGGCTTTGTTCTAAAAAGTGTTTAAGACTATCATGATTATTTTTTACCTTGAAGTGCATTCCCATTAGGTAAGGTCGCCATTTATTTAGTGCGTGTAGTATTGCCAACATTTCCTTCTCTTAAATAGCTTTGTGTATATACTTTCCTTTGACTGGAAAACTTTCAAAATAAATGGGTCTTCCTTCTTTCATTAAACAACACCAATTCCATTTCCTGAAGCATCACATTCCACAATAAAGGTTTTTGTGAAGTCTGGCATAGCTAAGACCAATGCTAGGCACATTGCCTCATTAAGATGTTCAAAGGACTTAGTTGCTTCAAGAGTCCATGAAAATGCATCTTTCTTTAATAATGTTGTTAGAGGTGTTGCTATTCTCCCATAATTCTTAACAAACTTGTGATAATACCCTGTTAAACTGAGAAATCCTCGCAACTGCTTTATGGTTGTGGGGACTTTCCAGTCCTTAATGGATTTAATTTTTTTAGGGTTTACCTTAACACCCTCGTGAGATACAATATGACCCAGATATTCCACCTCTCATACTCCAAAGAAAAATTTCGATGTTTATGCATATAATTGTTTCTCATCCAATAGTTTGAGCACCCTGTCAACATGTTGAACATGATCCTTGCAAGACCTACTGTAGATTAGTATGTCATAAAAAAATATTAGCACAAATTTTCTAAGGAAGGGTTTGAAAATGGAATTCATCAACCCTTGAAATGTAGAAGGTGCATTGGTAAGGCCAAAATCCATGACCAAAAATTCATAATGACCCTCATGAGTTCTAAATTCTATTTTCAGAATATCTTCAGTCTCCATTCTAATTTGATGATATCCTGAACAAAGATCCAACTTGGTAAAATAAATTGCGCCATGTAATTCATCCAATAATTTATCAATCACAGGAATGGAAAATTTATCTATAACAATGAGCTTATTGAGCTCCCTATAATCCAGACACATGCACCATGATCCATCCTTCTTCTTCACCAATACTACTGGAGTAGAGAAAGAACTTTGACTAGGTTGAATTATACTAGCCTCTAATATGTTTGCAATCATACATTCAATTTCACTCTTTTGGACATAAGGATATATGTAAGGCCTGATTTTGGAGGAACACTTCCTGGAATCAAATGAATAGCATGATCATGATTACGAATAGGTGGGAGTCCTTTGGGAGTTTCAAGCACCTTGGAATGATTGTCCAATACTTTTTGGAGATCTGGAGAAATAGATGATTTTGATGTTGGAACTTCTAGTGAGCATAATTGTGCAATTATGCCTCGTTGTTCTTTCTTCAAAAGCTTTGTCATGACATTAGAGCATATTATCTTTCCCGAAATCCCTGTGATACCCCGTAATTTGATTTCCTTTCCTTCCGAAAATAATTTCAAGAAAATTTCTTGAAAATTAAAAGCTACCATCCCCAAAGATTGTAACCATTGTACTCCTAGTACAACATCAACACCTCCCATCGGGATGGAAAGCATTGGACTATTCAATACATATTCTCCCATGGTTAGCTTGATATTATGGCATTTTCCAGAGAAATTTATAGTTCCTCCATTTGCAACCATCACTTGACATTCTAGTGTTGGTTATAGGAAATAATTAAATTCCTTGGCTATCTTACAATGAATAAAATTATGGGTACTACCTAAATCAATCAACACTATTACCTTTTTCTTCTTGATATGTCCTTCGATCTTGAGAGTTTGAGGAGTGGTAATTCCTACCAATGCATTACACGATATTTCCAGACTCATTTCTTCTTCTTCTAGGGTTGGTTCCTGGTGTATATCCTCTTCTTTTGAAGTTTCTTGTTCATTTTCTTCCTCCTCTTCAAAATATATGTAAAATAATCTCTTCTCGGCACACTTATGAACTTTAGTGTATTTTGTATCACAACTATAGAAAAGCCCTTTTGCTATTTTTTCTTCCAATTTTTTTGGTGTCAACCTTGTGGGTTGCGGAAGACTAGGATTAGCAACACTTCCATCTTTATAGATGTGAGTGGTAGGCTTCCTTGTCGCCATAATTTACATTCAATTTTTCTTGCCAACCTGAATGCCTTCTCCAATGAATCAGGTTCCCAAACGCAAACTTCATGTTGGATGTTATCCTTTAAAGTCCCTATGCAGACACCAATCTTGTGTTCCTCTGGAATATCAATTACCCTTATACTCAATTTTCAGAAGTCCTCAATGTGCTCTACCACTAAACCCTGTTCTTTGAGATTTATCAATTGGCTAAAGAAGGTGTTGCTCTTTGTATCCTCATAATGTGCTATCATTTCCTCTGTAAAAATTGACCAAGTGACAATATTTTTACGGGAGAAAATCCATTGATACCATACAAATGTATTTTGTTCTAAATGTAAAGTTTCAATGCATACCTTTTGTGTGTTTTGCACATTATTAAGATCAAAATATTGCTCCATCTATAGTATCCATGTTACAGGATCCTTGCCATCAAACTTCCTCATATCCATCTTTCGAATATGGTGGTTCTTCCACCCAACATTAGAGTTTATGAAATTACAATTAACATTTATTTTTTTCTCATCATGAGTTTCCTCTACTGTCTTTTTTCCATTAGGAAACATTTCTTGTATCAACTTTGTCAAACCTTCCATGTCTGCTTTTAGATCATTCTTCATGTTTTCCATGTTGTCTTTCATTTTTTCTTCCATGTCATCCATCTTAGCTTCCATGCTAGCTTCCATGCCATCCATCTTAGCTTCCACTCCTTTCTTTAGACCATACATATTATTCTTCAAACCATCCATCTTCACTTCCACGCCTTTCTTCAAAACTTCCATTTCATTTTTTCTTGCTCTTTGTGAGAGAAAAATTTGGTGCAATTGCTCTTGTAATTTTGATAGATCATGTTGCAATTCTTCATCTTCATGAGTCATAGTAGAGTACTATGATGGCTTAGTGGGTGTCAAATTATTTTTAGGAGAACTTTTAGAACCCAATACTGATATCTATGCTCAGTAGGCCACTGGAATCACTTAAAAATTATTTTTAAAACAAGACTTATGCAATTTGAAAAATAAATACACACCTTTTTCTTGATTTTGAGGATCTCGATATTGAAACTAAATTATCTCCGTGATTTCGGATCTTCAATATCTGAAATTTGGCCCTGTAGTAGCCCTCTAAATATTCTTTCAAATTCCAGAGGTCTTACCTGATTTGGATTCTTCAAGGAAAATTTATGCCCAATCTCCCACAATGACGTAATTATGGACTGTTTCAGTAGAGCGAACTTGTATGGCGTGTCACATGTCACTGTTTCCTTATTCGGCTCTAAAATTGATATAAAAGAAACTACATTCCGTATACTTATGACCAATTTTTATATAATTCCAATCCAATGCTCAGAGAGAGAGTTATGATGATTTTCCCATGGTCACCTCTTTGGGATGAAATTCGAGAGCCTGAAACATCCCTACCTTTCACAGACCCTATCTCCTTAAATATTGTGAATCAAGCTCTGAAATATTTCCACGACGTTCCTCTGGATTTCGAATTCTCTCTGTGAAAATGTTAGCTTCAGAAACCTCGTAGAAAAAAGGTTATAGTGAAAATGTCACGATGACCTGTTTAGGTTAAATTCAGGAGCCTGCAAAAAGCCCTAACTTCAACAGATCATATCTTCGAAAATATTGTGAACCAAGATCTAAAATTTTTCCATGGCGTTCCTCAAGATTTCAGCTTCGCGTTGCAGTTTCTGAACCTTCATAGAAATATTTTATAGGAAAATGCCACGATGACCTATTTGGAGTAGAGAAACCCTAGAATCTAAAAGTCTAATACCAAATGTTATGAAATTAGCTCCAAAAATAGAAGAAAAGAGAGATCAACGCCTTATAAATAAGCCACTTCAAGGGGGAAACCTCCTTTACATTAAATAAATGAACAATTCTTGGATGATACAAATGACAAAACCTCCTTCTATATATAGGGGTCCATGGGGTCACAATATAATCCTAGCTGACCTAACAATAATAATGTAAGTAAACAATAATAAAAATATGGGGGTTACAACGGTACATCGATAACAATAAGGGGGCTACACTAATAAAAATAAGGGACTACACTAGTAATATGGGGACCTAACATAGAGAAATGAAGCTCAATTTTTGGCCAGCCAGGATTAGTTGTTATTCTAGCATGTGTTAATTGTTGGAGAAGATATGTTTGATAGTCATAGGTGGAAACATTCTTGCCCTATGTTAGTATTCATTGGAGTAGCACATGAAGACTATAGTGGGAAGAATTCCCTGAGTATTTTAGGAACAACATTGGGAAAGAAGTCTCAAGTGTTATGGCCTTGAAGGATGAAGGAGTAGCTAGTGAGCATGAATACTCTATGAGTTGGTTATAGATGGAATTATGATTAGTAGAGGGCATATTGGAGGGTAAATTTCAGTGGCCTAAAGGATTTAATGCATTGATAGAGGTAGTGCTACAAAAAAAAAAAGCGAGGGACCCGTAGTGTGTTTAAGATACGACAAAGTAGTTGTAATTGTGCACTACATCAACTTGATTGTCAATGTATCTTGTATAATGTATTCTTGTACTAGTGGATATATTAGGACCATTATCCCAGGTACATGAGCCCTAGAATTTTGTATTATCAGTTTGATTAATATAATGAATTTGGGTTGTTATATAAATTTGTAAAAAGTTGTGTATATTTTCTGCACTAGTAGATTTATTATCGTATATTGTTTTGTTGTGAAAAGTATATTTGTTGTGATACATGGATTGGTAGTGTCAGTGATTTAAGATTCTATCCTAGACTCAAGTATCGTTGAAAAAAAACATGGCATTAGAGCTACTTTTAAGGGCTATTGAATCAAGATGTGCACAATGAAGTACAACTTAAGAGGGATTTGGTCACATTGTTGTTCAAGGGCTCACAAAATATCGAAGTTGTAGGTTGGTCTTTGGTATGTGCACAGTTTGGAAGGGTTTTCCAACTATAGTCAGTGGAAGGAAAGGATCAAGTTGGTTTTCATGATCAACGGGATCTGGGAATTTGCCAAGAAATCGATCGAAAATCCAATAGACCCTAAGGAGAAGGAAGTATTTGAAGAGATAGATATGAAGGAAAAGTTGATCATCCTAGACAGTTTCAAGGATTCCTTTAATACCTCATTTTTCTGGGAAGAAAATTTTCCATGAGATGTGGTATGCTCTTCAGAATTTGTTATAGAATAAGAACAAGAACCGGGTATTGGTATTAAAGGATAAGTTGAAGGACACCAAGAAGATATAGGGTGAAGGGGTGACTTTGTATCTAATGAGGTTGTCTCAAGTCTGAGATGATCTTGTCATTTTCGGTGTGACTATTGTAGATTCTGAGATGGTAATGATTTCCTTGAAGGGTTTTACTCTAGAGTAAAATCCATTCATCTATGGAATAATTTTTAGGGGCACACACCAGACTGTAATAGGTTGTGGAATGAATTCATTCATGAATAGTTGTAAGACGAGGATCTTCATTTGAACAAGAAGGCTTCAGATGATGACGTGGCACTTGAAGAGAGAAAGAAGGGAACGAAAAATAAGGACTTGAGTAAGATCAAGTGTTTCAAATGTCGTAAGATGGGTAACTTTTTAATGAGAAGTATGATGAAGAAGAAGGTATATGATGAGAAGAAGAAAGAAAAGTAAGTCTCAAGTGTCTCCACTTCTGTCGAGAAAGATTATCTCTCTATGTTGGAGAGGTAAATCCCCTCTGCAGACAGATGCGATCCCTACTAGCCCAGATCATGTCTAGCAACAACCGAGTCACACTAAGACGCAAGTTCCTAATTTCAAAGACCAAGATGCGACAAGAGGCCTACCTTAAGTCCTACGCTGATGTCGTTTGCAGAGAATATGGTGCTTCTGTCCCTTTCTTTGGAAAATCACAATTCTCCCGCTTGATGCGATCGAACACCTTAATGCACAAGAAGAAACAATAAACACACAAGCGTAAAACCTAACACATGCAATTATGTATCAGTCAGAGAAGATACAACTCATAACATAAAACATAAAAATCTGAGTGGAACCATAATCGAAGTCGCTTATTATTAATCATAACAAATAAAGATACAACCTGACTTTTGATGCTAGATCTTCCTTCGACGGGTCGACAGAGGAGTACGTCTCGATAAAGCTCATTGGGAAAAGGACAAGTCTCTCTCTCTTCGGCTATCTGACGATAATCTCCTTACAATTGATTCAGCTCTATTCAGGCTAGCTTGCAAAGGGAAAATGACAAGCTTATATAGATGGTGGAAGGGGAGTTGGGATCCCTAAAATGGTGGGATTGGCCCTATCCTCAAGGAAGCTTCCATGATATGTGGAAAACCACTTCCCCTACATGGAGATCCCGAGCCAAACCTCCCAACTCATTTTAGAGACTCGTTTACAAGTTGGTTGGAATCAAACTTTCGCCATTTATTTTAAAAAAACACTCCTCATTAAGCTTGGCGTGGGTGATACACTGGGACAGAGCACCAATTGGCATGCCCTCTTTGGTGGATTTCCCCCATTGGCTTGAGGGCTGAACTGGCTAGTCGCGCCAAGGCTAAAAAGGCTATTTTTAGGGCTTTTCACAGGAAATTGTCTTCAGGGGAATGATTTTCCTTGTCAAGGGGGATGCCATGAAAGTGGTTTCAAGTCATGTCACTGCTCACAGGTCATGGGATAAGCCATCCAATGTGCAAGATGGGGGATTGCAGGGACGGTGAAAAATTACTATGTAACAGATGCCCCCTAAAGCATGAGGCCCGAAAGAGAGAGAGGGGTGAAATTCTTTATGAGAACGCGCCCAACTAAAAACACTGTCGTCGAAAAACCTGCATAGAAAAGTACAACTAATATCTCAAATACATGATATATATGTGGTATGGGCACAGCCATTCGTAACAGAGTATACAATAATCAGGATCCAAGGCATGGATGTAGCCATCCAATAAGGATCGATAAATAGACTCAGGTATGGTCGCAGCCATCCAATCAATGAGTCATGTAACCAATAATAATAATCCACAAAATCATAGCCTGGATTCTAACAGAAAAAATCCAGGGTCTTTTACTCCATCCCGACCCGAACCAAGTACAAGTTCAAGCATGTGAATAAGTGAGTTGAAGTCGAACATGCAAGAACATCATCCGATTACTAGCCAATGATGAAAGCTATTAATAGACGCAAGAGGAACCACTAATAATGACAATGGAACTCAAGGTAATATAGGTATAATCCACAGAGTGTGACCAGTGAGCTGGCGTCAAACACCCACAGAATCATTCGATCGAAGTTCAATGATGAAAACCTTGCGTCGAACGCGAAGAACCTTCCATTGAGGCATGCAGGCTCCAAGGTACCGGAAGGGAGTCTCTAGATCAACTTCCTAGATAATGAGCTAAAGTCAACAGGAAGTGCCCTTGATCAAATTTGGGCCATAGTGTTTCCCAAATCATCGACACGAGACAGAGGAAAATAATTTTTGTGAATCAGGACCAGATGAGAATCAGAGGAAGGTTGAAACTGCGGAGGTCAACTTCTCTTGAACATATCAGTGGCATGACAATGGATTTGGTATTATTTGACGTCAAAAGATCAGAGGTCATGATGATGAGGCAAAGAGTAGATGAGAGGTCAAAAAATATTACCCAAACCCACAGAGGAAAACAGAGAATGAGATGAGATGTCCCCAACTCGACACGAATGCAGACAAGTGCCATGTTCAAGAGCGACATACTGCCGACATGACGACAATACTGGTTCCATTTTTCCCCACCATTTCTGGCAAGTACCCCAATTATTTTTTAGAATAAGCTTGAAGGGGATAACATATGCTTGTAATATAAGTTTTTCCTTCAGACGAATCCATCCTAGTAAATTTAACGAGCCCTAGGAAGGAGAAACTCGAATATCGTCATTATGACTGGATCCGATGTCATCAGGGTTTAACGAGTCTGAAAAAGGAAGAACGCAGCTTATTTTCATGTTTATAGAGTTTTAAAAGACGGCAGAAAAGTAAACTCCAGCAATCCCTTTTCATAAATAGTTTCTCAGATCCGAAAAGGTAGAAAACTATGTCTGAGAAAACCTCCTAGTCGCGATAGGCTAGGGTATTCCTTTTTCATAAATAATCTATCATAGCCTGAAAAAGGGGTAAACGTATACTGGGTAGATGTAATTTCATAGCCAATTTAACGAGATCAAAATGAAAAGGGACTCAACAATCTTTTCATGTTTAGAGAGTCAAAAAATAGCTGAAAGATGACTCCAGAAATGATTTTTTTTTGTTTTTACCGAGTCTGAAAAAGTATAAAATACAACTCATACCACTGTCCAAGTTGCGTAAAAACCTGTCGCTACACATAAAAGTGAGTGTAAAATCCATTTTTTGACGAAATATATTAAAATATTGGGAAAAATGACTTTCAAAACCTAATTTGACTTTGATAAGTTATAAATATGCCAAAAATAGTAAAACATATTCACTTTTACTTTTTACCTCATTTGGAGAGCAACAGTGGGATTTTGGTGTGAAAAATTGAGGCGATTATTGCGATCAATCCAGTACATCATCCGCATTCTAGTTCATTCCAGGTAAGAGGTGATTCCCTTAGCTTTGTTTTGATTCATTTTTTGTAAATTTACATTGTGTATTTGACCTCTAGAGGAACCCTTTTGCAAATTTAGGGCTCAGCCAATTGGCGCGGGTATCAAGCACGGACCCACGCCAATTGGCTCCTTTTTGTAAATGGTTCACACCAATTGGCATGACTGTTAGCAAAACAGTCACGCCAATGGCGCAACTGTTATCAAAACAGTCGTGCCAATGGTGCAACTCAAATTTCTGCGTTAATTTACCAAACTGTGAGCCACTCAAATGAATTTTTAAGTGTTGTAGAGCTATAATAAGGTGTTTTTGACTATGTTGGTGTAGATACCCAGCCACAATGGTGATTGAGTGGAAGGAGAGGGAACATGGGGAAGAGGACGAAATGGCCATGGAAAATGAAGCTTGCATGAACGCCCTCTGGGACTATGGTCTCAAGAAGTTCTTCCTCACACCATGTTTAAGAGCTCAACCTAAGCTATTGTAGTATTTGGTTAGCATATGGGATGAGAATGAAGAAGTGTTCAAACTCTGAGACCAAGTACTAGCACTCGAAGTCTCTGATGTTTATTTCATAACCGGATTGTCGTGCAAAGGCCCAGTGCCAATCATGACAGGCAGTAGACCTTCTGGGGAGAAAAGGGATATGGTAATGGCGAGAGTGTGCCCAGGGGCACAAATAGGATCGGGTAGTGGGAAAGTAGACATCCACACTTTAGGCAATATGGCACTTCGAATAGTGCTTCACACCATTATGCAGGCTGCAGGATCGTAGGCCCCACACAAGGCAATCAAATCACAACTCCTACTAGCCTCTGAATGCATGAATCCTACACTTTTTTATTAGGCCACTGTCGTGACAACAAACATCAAACGGAAACTAACAAAGTGCAAGAAGGCCAAACTAAAATAGTTTGGGTACGGTTCCATTCTGGAGTCATTCATTCTGGAACGATTACCAATTTTCCAGGGCTAGGGGGCGACAGTTTTCGAGCCGTCATTGAGGGAGCCAAGGATGGCTCGATGGGCAGCACTTATGCCCAAGTTAGGAGGGGGCCAGAAGATGTCTTGGAGGCCTGAGTTTTTTGTATGGTTACTACATCAGCTGATTGTAGTTGAGGATTGGCCCTACACAGGTACCGATTTCACGGGAGACCTAGATCTTCCACTTCTGGAGGGGGAGGATTGGGACGAGGAGTTGGGTATGAATATTTTTAATTTTTTATGTATTTATGATTTTTTTTGGTGATACATGCCTATTCTATCACCAATTCTATGTGTATGCAGATGTTGGCCCAGAGGGACCCATGGGCATGTTGCCCATTGCATGGAGGACCCCTCTCGCATATGACCCTCAAGCTGACGGTGGCAAAGGGAGTGAGATGATCCAGAACCTGGAGGGTATTTCCCAGGGAATTCCGGACTATGCCTAGATGCAGACGTCCCGTTGGCTTACCAGCGACACACTGTGGGGGTGCCTAGTCGCCTCCATCAACTGTTGAGGCGATTGGTGCGCGCGGTGACATGTTACCACAAGCACCACGCTGATTAGCCATCTAGGGATTTCATATGAATATTTTTGAGAGACATGTTGTCTCCGGCTATTATTAGACATACATGTATATTTTTTTACTTTATGTGATGTACACAAACTACAAACTATCGACATATATATATATGTATATATATATATATATATATATATATATATATATATATGGGTGGATATTTTTACATGTGATGATGTTTTTTATAAGTTGCGCAAATGTCTAATACAATGTTATCTGATGTTTCAGTTGCATAACACGCGACCCAATGGAAAAGTTCACAAAATGTATCTAATCACACATTTTATTTTTATGCAAGCTTAAAAGAACACATGGACACACATATGCAAACTATGCTTGAGAATGAGGAAAACGGGCATGCCCCCCAGCATGGTGTCTTAGTTTGAGGTACATGCCCCCCAAGCTTCAGTCCATAGGAAATGGAGTGAAGGTTCAAAATACAAGATATTTGATCTAAATATAACAAAACTCGAATTTAACGGGCTCGTGTTTCATTATTTTAACGAGTTTGACACACTTAAAAGAACTATCCTTGTAACAACTTGTTTCATTGTTTTAGGAGCTTGACACAAGAAGAGGAACTGTGCTTCGGCAAGCTCAATGGAGGGGGCTCAAGAGGGGGGTAACCAGATACATCATGCTCTAGAAATTAGACATTGCCCCCAGGCCAGGCATGAACAAGGAACGATGATGTCCATCGCTCCATGGTAGATATTCAAGAGACATGGTTTCAACAATAGCTTCATCAGAAGGGAACACTTCTCTTAAAGGGTCGGGTGAATCTACATCGTCGATCCAAGGGGATTGAGAATATATATCCAGAGCCATGCTCGAAGGAGTATGTTCGGGAGGAGGATCAGATGCGGCGACGATTTCACAATAATTAATCGCAACTGGAGTTAACGGAATCGATTCTCCGAAAGAGGTCACCTGTTCAGGCGAAGGGATGATCCAAGGGTCATTGGCCCTAGAGACCATATTAACTTGAACAGTGTGTGGTGGTGGCATGGAGAAAATACCCATGAGGATGGGGTCCTTGAAGAGACCAGGTCCTACACTGTCAGGGGGATTGGGGATCTGATCCACGTAAGGAATGTTTTTCTCAGACGATGAGGTGAAGAAAGAAAAATGATCCACGGTAATGATTTTTCCCTCATGAGGGAACTTAAGAAGCCATAAGAGGGTGGACGACATGCATAGCATAGCATGAGTCCAACTACTGCCAAGAAGAAGATTGTAGTTAAGTTTGGCATCAACCACTTCAACTTCTACATTGACTGTCTTCCCTTGTAATGTAATCGAAAAACTCTCGAGAGCACCTAGGGGTTTTGATTCCCGACCATCAAATGTCTCTAAGGAATTGGGAGACGATGTAAGAGGAAGAGAGCCAATGGCCTTCCATCAGGACAATGACATAACACAGGTGGAAGCACCTTCATCCACAACAGCCCTATGGATGTTGAGGCCATTGATCCTGACTTGTATAACAAGAGAAATTTGATGTGGAAGTTGGGGGACAAAATTTTCTAGGTCGAAGGTGAGAAGATTAGAATCAACGAGATCGATTCCACTGATTTTAGACAATAGAGCTTTCCGTTGCGATGGGAAACTTTGAAGGACTTCCAATGCAAACATGGCAGAAGGCGCCCGTGCCAAATCCTCAACAATACTGTAGTGCTGAGCGGCACTGGCATTTGGGTTGTAGCAAGATCTTCACAGAACACCTTTAGAGGGGCCTCACAACAGGTTCAACACTGGGCTTCTCAATCTCCAAAGGACCAGAGACAGGTGGGGGAGGTGGGCCATCCACGACTTACTTCCCAGCTGCTTGGCGTGATCTAGCATAATCCTTCGAATGTGTAGCAATTGAGATAGGTGCATCACCATTCATCATAAAGACTTGGGACCCAAATGGTGCTGATGGTGAAGGCTGCTCAACCATTTGGGTCTGCTGAGACGGGAACAGTTCTTTGAGAATTGCCAGAGTCCCTTTGGAGCCTTTCAGAAGTTGACTAACTTCAGATCGTCGAGGAAAATCTTTGGTATAATGGTCTCCTTCACAGATAAGGCAGGGGTACTTCGGTTTACAATGGGAACCGTCATCAGTATGAGGTTTAGAAGACTCTAGTTTTGGGGCATCGGGTTTGAATTTACTTTGCCCTTATTCTTTCCTTTGGAGGCCTTTTCCGTAGGATTAGCTTGAATGGCATTGACCTCCGCAGTCTTGTCAGAATATGGAGGGGTGGGAAGAGTAGAATTATTGGAAGAATTTGACTTCTGCTTCCCATTTGAGGATTTCCGAGAATTTTGAGAAACGGAACCAATGACACCATCCACCACTGGGGTAGGTGATGCTTTAGTGGTTCCTGTCTGTAGAGCATCAGTCAAAATATCATAAAGCATGCCAGACTGAGAGTACACTAGATCTAGGTACTGGGCACGAACGATGGCTTGTTCTTCACTCACACATGCCCCCATAGCAATATATTGAGCGATTTTTTTAACGAAGGAGGTGGTGAACCAATGAGTTAGTAGCTGATCAGGTATATCAAACTTGATCAGTCTATGACGACGTCACCACTCATGAATATGATTATATATTTGAGTGGCTTTATCCTACTTCAAATAAGTTAGGAGATGCATCCCGACTTCGTAGCAAACCGGTAACTGGAAGTGAGTCAGAAAATCCATAGCTAACGTATTGAAGTCTTGAAAGGTGCCACGGGGTAATTCTATATACCACTTAGCGGCAATGCCGGTAAGAGTACGCTAGAAGAGATGTAGACGAATTGAATCATCCACCCAAGAGTTATACGAACACCATAGATGGTAGGTCATTACATGAGCTTGGGGGTCCTCTCTAGCTTTACCTTCAAACTTAGGACAGTTGACAGGTACCTTGGTCGGAACTGGAGGCCAATAAAGATTGTGAAGAATCAGATCATTGGTTAATTTAGAAACGTCCGGTAATTCCAAGGTGGCCAAGAATGGTAACTGCAGATTGAAAGGCATGCCAGGCCCTTGATAAGGACCTGTACCTGTACTCCACCCTAGTTGAGCATATCCTTGCCCCCATGAGTTCTGTCCTGGGGTATTCTGACCATAGGGGGTATAGGTCGTATAACCAGTCTGATATGGTTGCTGGTAACGAGTGTATGGGGGTTGATAACTGGGGTATGGAACCTAAGTATATGTCAGCCCCATTTGAGTAGTATGCGGATTTGACTATTGAGTATAGGTATAGCCTGGTTGTTGAGGATAATAATGGGAACCTTGGGGCGGGTTGTAAACTGGTCGCGATTGAATTTGAGGATAATAACTGCCTTGGGGTTGAGCAGGCTACTGATAGGTGGGGCTTTGCTGAGCCTGATAAGTAGGGTGCACCGGTTGATTTGGTTGCGGCATCGAATAAATCAGCTATTGGGCAAGGTTGACAGGATGTGCAGGCTGGCCTGGTTGGACAGGTTGACCTGGCTGAATGAGCTGCCCTGGTTGAATAGGTTGACCCGGGTGAACAGGCTGCACAGGTTGTATAGGTTGACCTGGCTGATGTGGGACACCAGGTTGTGCTAGATGGGTCGGTTGGCCTGGTGGTGGAATGGAGCCAGGTTGTGCCTGATAACCAGTTTGACCTGCAACAGGACCATAATAGGGTCCTGGATGTGCAACATTTGTACCAATAAGAAATTGAGGTTGTTGAGGTTGCGCCATAGGTTGAGAAGGTTGGACTTGCCCCCCAGGACTATGTAATGACCCCGGTTGGTGCCCCAGTTGACCTGTGGGTCCTTGAGGTTTCCTTGGTTGGACCACATGTTGAGGCTGGATAGGTTGACCCGAAGGGTTGTAGGACTATCCTTGCGAACCGTATAACAACCATTGCTAGCCTGAGGGTTGGCCTTGTAAGGGCTATCCTTGCGGGTCATAAAGATAACCAGGCTGGCCCGAAGGTCGGCCCTGAAAGGGTTGTCCTTGCGGGTTGATAGGTTGCCCAGCCTGGTTAGATGGAAAACCTTGACCATGGAGATAAGCCTCTGGAGCGGGTAAACATAAAGGGTTTCCCTGCTCATCATATTGATATGGAAAAATGTAAATGGGTGTACCATCCTGTGCATAATGCAAAAAATACGGATGATTGGGATCTTGGGAGGATTGACCGACCTTGGGGTTCGGTTGTTGTAGGGACAATCGATATTCTTCAGGAGAAATGCGCTCTGGAATAGCAGATGCTATATAGACGACTTCGGGAAGCGACGCAGTCCTTACGGACTGAGTGGTAACAACGGATGTAGATGCGGCCACATAGACAGTGGGCCTGACAGGTACTGAGGTGACCTGAGGGGATGACGTGATGGGTGTCCTTAGAGACATCCCCAATGAAGGAATAACTAGCCTCATAGAAGGAGTTGATATTCCCATAGAGGTGACAACGGTCATAATCTAACTTAAGGATCTATACCCTGCTGGAATTGAAGGACCGGGCGAAGACATGACAGATAACTCGGGGTTGTCTTCTAGGAAAAATTGGTAATCTTCACAAGACGTGGGGATTTCCTCACTAGGAGAATGGCTGGAAGAGCCCATATCTAAACCTGCCACTAGATCTTGTAGCAAACGGCAAGGACTAGGAGGAATAACAGTAGCTAGAAAAGGCGAACCCAATGTAAGAGGAGGGAAATTTTCCCCTACTTTGAATCCAGACCAAGCTTCGGATAAGGGCCAATTGAACTCAACTGGTCCTCCAAAAGGAAGCTCAGATAGAACCGGTCCCCCATCGGGAAACTCGGAAACAATGGGCCATTGAAGTTTAGAAGAGGACTGAGAGACCTCTGATGAATTTTTTGTATACAGACTACCAGTAGATGAAAATGAGGGTTCCGCCACTGTGACAGTAATGAAAAAAGGAAGAGATCAAACACAACACATGGGCTAAAAGAAATCAAGGCACACAATCAAATGGCCGATAAGCAAATTCTAATAGGGCGTGTGATCGCAGGTGATTTATTTTACCACATTGAAACTTAGAAACTTCATTGTTTCATGTTTTAAGAGTCGAGAAACGGATGAAAGGTGACTCTATTTCTTTCAGTTTTGAAACAAGCATGAAAGGAAAAGTGCTTGAGGATCCTTTCAAATTTAAAGAGTCAGAAAATATCGAAATGACTACTATGGTAATCTATGCAAAGGGTGTACCAGATATCCGTGAACTAAAATATACACCTTGGTTTCAAAATGAAAGAGAAATCAACCAAGGACTTAACGTATGTGCAGGCAATCTCCCCGAATGCTGTGTCCGGTGTATCACGGGTATAAGGTGGCAGACTCGGCTTCCTACGGATAAAGGCTAGAAACTTAGTGGGGTCTCCCTTTATATACGCAACGGTATGGGGAGCACAAGTCCATACTAGCGTTGTCTAAATCCAAGAGGCGAATGACAGCTACTAGGTTTAATGACACCGAAACACATCACTAGCCTAGACCTCTAAATATTTTGTTAATGTTTCAATGCTGCCTTAAGGTAAATTCAATAAATTTTAATGTTGATCTTCAATTATGTTTCAATTTCCAGGCCCTACCGAATGTTATGTCTCAAAATCTCCTAAATGCACACTACATGCCACAATGTATCATTTCATTCGATGAATACATAACTACGAGAATGTTGAGAGCTTTCACACAATAATAAAATGATAAAAAAAAACCAATAATGTCTCTAATGCACGCTAATGAAAACTAAAAGCTTTTATTTCAAAGCTACAAATCACTAATAACATAGAAAATATTCAATTTACATTAACTAATCAAAAGAAAAAGATATTTTTTTGTATTTTCAATGTTTAAGAGCAAAGTACACTAAGAAAAATGAAAAATAATGCAAAGAACAATGTGAGAAGTGATAGCAAAAGAGAAAAGACAAGAAAGTTCACTCAATGCCAAACATACAATCAGATCTCAAATTGACAAAGAAGTCCCTCAAATCAAAAAGAAATCCCAAAGACTCAAATGAACCATGTAATATAGGCTCAAAACGAGACAAAGCGGAATTCGAATGAAGAAGAAGCCAATCACTCAAATAATGCAATACAACAGTGGACAACCACCAAACGAATGTAGAGAAGCAATAACAAAATTGATTGATCGAACAAGGACCAAAAACTCCCATGGGAGGCTCGACACACTATAGCACCTAGATGCCCTAGGGCTAGAATGTAAAATCGATAGAAGAGGGAAAACAACCAAAGGATGAAGGTCACAGTTAGTCAAAAAAAGCTTCAGAACACTCAGGCAGTCGAAAAAGTAACATCAAAACCCCAGACCAAGCTCAGAAATCCTAAAAAGAAGCAAACCCTAGCACCTTACAGGATTGGCACGACTGTCAGGTTGCAACTAGCACCGGAACAGGATTGGCGCGGGTGATAAATTGGCAACATGTGCCAGCTGGCACGAATGTCAGGGAAAAAACTACGCCAGTCGAGTTTGCTAATGGAAAAGATGAAAAAAAGAAATCGAGAAGCAGATTAGGGATGGTGAGGCTAGGCAAAAGTTTAACACTGAAAAAGAGCGAACCACAAGAGCTGATCAAGTAGGAAAAGACCAAAATGAACTGAAAAGACAAGACAAACTCCAATCAATGTATCCCTAGTGGAGTCGCCAGTTTGTTGGAGAGGTAAATCCCCTCTATGGACAAAGGTGATCCCTACTAGCCCAGATCGGGTCTAGCAACAACCGAGTCACACTAAGATGCAAGTTCTTAATTGCAAAGACCAAGATGCAACAAGAGGCCTACCTTAAGTCCTACACTGTTTTCGTTTGCAGAGAAGATGGCGCTTCCATCCCTTTCTTTGGCAGATCACAATTCTCCCGCTCGATGCGATCGAACACCTGCACGCACAAGAAGAAACAACAAACACACAAGCATAAAACCTAACACATGCAATTATGTATCAGTCAGAGAAGATAAAACTCATAACATAAAACATAAACATTTGAGTGGAACCATAATCAAAGTCGCTTATTATTAATTAGAACAAATAAAGATACAACTTGAGCTCTGACGCTGGATCTTCCTTCAGCAGGTTGACAGAGGAATACGTCTCGGTAATGCTCATCGAGAAAAGGACAAGTCTCTCTCTCTTCGACTGTCTGACAATAATCTCCTTACAATTGATTCAGCTCTATTCATGCTAGCTTGCAAAGGGAAAATGACAAGCTTATATAAATGGTGGAAGGGGAGTTGGGATCCCTACAATGGTGGGATTGGCCCTATCCTCAAGGAAGCTTCCATGATAGGTGGAAAAACATTTCCCCTACATGGAGATGCGGAGCCAAACCTCCCAACTCATTTTAGAGACTCGTTTAGGAGTTGGTTGGAATCAAAATTCTGCCATTTATTTTTAAAAAACACTCCTTATTAAGCCTGGCGTGGGTGATACACTGGGACAGAGCACCAATTGGCGCATCCTCTTTGGTGGATTTCCCCCATTGGCTCGAGGGCTGAGCTAGCTAGTAGCGCCAAGGCTAAAAAGGCTATTTTTAGGGCTTTTCACAGGAAATTGTCTTCAGGGGAATGATTTTCCTTGTCAAGGGGGATGCCATGAAAGTGGTTTCAAGTCATGTCACTGCTCATAGGTCACGGAATAAGCCCTCCAATGTGCGGGACGGGGGATTGCAGGGACAGTGACAAATTACTGTGTAACACTCTAGGAGGTTAGAGAAAGAGGATTTTTATTTAACCTCTCATTTCTCACTGGGTACCATCGATGAGGCTACATGGTACGTAGATAGTGGAGCTTTGAAACATATGAAAGGGTCACAAGGTGTTTTCAGTACTCTAGCTAAGTGGGACTTGAAGTTGTAAATGGTGTTGGGTGACAAGAGTCTGAAAGAGATCAAAGGATTTGGGGTCCTGCCATTCAAGATGGATTCAGGTCAAGTGATGCGAGTTCAGGATGTACTATTTGTACCAGGACTCAGATACAACGTGATTTCTATCTTAATAATTAATCAAAAGGGGTTTTAGATCTTTGTCCAGAGTAGGAAGGTGATACTTAGGCCCAAAGGCTCTAGCTCCATAGGTGTCCTGATTGGATTTAAAGAGCATGGTTTATACAGGCTAACGGAAAAACCTATAGATCTTGAGAAGAAGAAGAATAACTAAGTACAAGTTCCAAAGAAGTAGGTGCATGTTTCAAAGGAGCAGGTATTGGTTTCAAATAAGAAGGTCTAGGTTCTAAGGGCTCATAGGGAGTCAATTTCTACAGGGAGTTTGTAGGTTTAGAGCGAGAATGTGCAACCAAAGAATAGCAAGTGGTTAGTGATGACAAAGGTGCTTCTACATCTGCAAAGAAGGAATCATGGAACAACTGGAAATTTTTTTTGGAGAAGAATAAGGAGCAGGATTCTTCCAGTGGCAATGACACTTCTGATAGAGGCACAATCCATGTTATAGGTTTTTTTCTAGTTATGGGTGCCAGGAGTTGGGCGATTGTTGCAAGCAGTGACAGTAATGATAACAAGTTACTTCCTATTCTTGGAAGTACCTCCTTTGATAATAGGGAGTGTTTATATTTGGTATCTTGGGAGTTACTCCAAGCCCAATGGTTTAGGGTTTGGAGGTTGTAATACCACAAAAGTTTTTTGTGGGCCTGGAACCTAAGGTGTAGGCTTTGTACCCAAGCTTGTGGGTTTGAAACCATCAGGACTTTGAGTGATTTGACACATGAAGGTGTAATAGAACCCTTAGAGGATGAAGGGGATGCAAAATTCATTGAAATAGAAGGTCTCTATCATGAGATATTAATTTTTATGTATGGTTGTAGGTTAATGTGGCATACAAGTGAGGTTGGTTGGGGCCTTATGTGTTGCATATGGGAAGTTTGATGATACCACTTGGAGCCACACCTTAGCATATAAATAAAAGTTGTGAGAGAGGAATTTGAGACACATCCAAGTGCATCTCTCATAGGAAATACATCAATGAGGAAGCTCAAACATGGAAGAGGGTAGGACAAAAGTGTTTTGGGATTGTAATGTGGTTATTTTTTGTGTCTAACAGGTATGATTTTTTGCAATAAGTAATTCACATGACTTGTGGGAATTATGGGAATTATTTTGCATGGTTTTGGGCAGTTATTCCTCTCTAGAATAGGTTGCAACCCATGCAGCTAGTATAGGTAGGGTCACAGGTCTATTCCACCCTTGGATATGGGGATAAGAGGCTTATTTGAGGAGCAAACCATCCCTATATGACCACAAGTAGAGGTTGCATCTTGGGAGAGATGAATCACAAATTTTAAAAGGTTGATAGCAACAAGGAGGCTCAGGTGATTAGAGTTGGTTGGTTCCCCAAAATAGTGAGAAGATTCTATAGTTGTTGCATGGTCATAGAAGGTGGAACAAGTTATGTATTTGTTGACATAATCATTTTGAGTAGATGCTAATGAATGAGAGGTCCTAGGAGAGGACTTGGTATTGGAAAATTGGGGTATATTAGAGGGAAACATGAGAGTGGACCAAGTGTAGCCTAGAATAACACCTTGATGGACTAAGGTGGTTATTAGAAGAGGCAGAGAAGTGAAACTCAAGGTCTGTCCAGCTAGGATAAGTTGTTGTTCCATCTCATATTCATTGTTGGAGAAGAGACATTTGATAGTGATAGATGGAAACCCTCCTACCCTATGGTAGTCTTCAATTGAATAGTGCAAGAATACTATAGTGGGAAGAAGTCCTTGAGTAGCTATGAAGCAATGGTAGGAAATAAGTCTCAAAGTGTTGTGGCCTTGAAGGATGAAGGAGCAACTAGTGAGTGTGAATATGTTGTGTTGGTTATATATGGAATTATGATCAGATAGATTTCAAATTGGAAATTCAAGTTTAGTGGCCTAAAGGAGTTGGTGTATTGATAGAGGCAGTGTTGCAAGACAGAAGTGAAGGACCCATAGTGTGTTCAAGATACGACAAAGCAATTGTGATTGTGCACTACATCATCTAAACCATCAATGTATATTGTATTCTTATACTAGTGGATGTATGAGGTTCACTATCCCTAGTATGGGAACCCTAGAAAGTTGTATTATCATTCTGGTTAATATAATTAAGTTGGATTGTTGTATAAATTTGTAAAAGTTGTTTATATTTTCTGCACTACTAGATTTATTGATGTATATTGTTTTGTTGTGCAAAGTAGATTTGTTGTGATACTTGGATTGGTAGCATCAGTGATTTAAGTTTCTATCCTAGAATCTAGTATCAAGGAAAAACAACAAGAGGATGATGTCAAGAAGTTTGCCTCAGTTGTAAAAGTTTCTTCGGGTTTTTGAAGAGCATGAAAAGAAGCCTCGTGATTGAATAATACTTTAAACTTTGTATTTGATTGAGTGAATCAAGTATGAATATATATGATTCATAGATGAGGCATTCTAAAGGACTCATGTGTCATAGGAAGTAGTTGTGGAGAGATTATTTCCTCCCGAGGGAGAAATCATAAAAGCCTTGCTATGACCTGAGAGAAAGTTTACCTTATTCCTTAGTAAAAGTGGATTGTCAGTGTAAGAGGGAGTACTCAATGAAAGTGACCTAAAATAATTTTCGATAATGGATCCTATAAATCTGCAACAATTCCCAGATTTATTTTGAGTTTATTGCCTCAATTTGGGCCTAGTTATAATTTCTTGAATGAACAAGTCACCTTGTGTGGAAAAGGCAAAGTGTATTGCAACTGGATTTTCAAATTGAGAATATTTATGGATTTAGATACTAATTTTTGGGTTGTATGATGACATACATTGTGATGAAAGGTGTAGTGAATCTCCAGTATATCTCCAATGATGATTCGATGGTCGATATTCTGCAAAAAAAACTCTTTCTCGAAGGAAGTTTTTGTACTTCTAGGACAAGCCAGGGCTTGTGGAGAATGCCTCCCTTATTGAGAGGGATTTATTATTACATCATGGATATCATTTCTCCTTGTGACATTTACTTTGACTAGAATTAGGGATGTTATACCTGTGTCAAGTAGATTGACTATAATTAGGGAGAATGGGTTGAAATATTAGATAGCATCATGAACTAACATTATTCATGTGTCATGTACTTTGACCTAATTAGCGAGGTTATTCCTGTGTCAAGTACATAGTCCTGATTAGGAAGAATGGTTCGATGAACATATATTTTCCTTTGTCATTGTATAGTGACTTGATTAGAGTTGTATTTCCTATGTCACTTTGACCTATATAAGAACATGGTACAAGAGAGGAAAACCATTCTATCTATGTCATTGTATAGTGAACTAATTAGGGATGTTATCGTTGTGTCACTTTGACCTAGATTAGGAAGAATGGTCGTAGAGGTAGCAACCTCCCAGCATAATGCTATGATCTCTTTCTAGAGTGAGCTTGTTTACTAGATGATGCATATGTGACATAAATCAGGGGTATTAACTGGGTTATGGCAATGTGGTTGATGTTGCTGACTATATTGATGTTCATGCTTATCTTCATCTTGATGATCCTTCCTTTTATAATTTTCAACCTGAGAACATATTGATAGTCATTATGAATACCTCCATAATTAAGATGGAGTGTTGAAATTGTAACTAGGTTCGGCATTCATAATGTATATTTTTATGATCTTGTAAAGAGTTAAAAAGAATTTATTCGAGTCAAAATAAAATTTATTTCTGACATGTCCCATTTGGACATTTAAAAGAAAATGAAAATTTATTTTTATATGTGTCCTTTGGTCGAATCCCAATTTTCAAGTTGGCCCTCAAAGGATCAAGTCGGCGTACTCAAGAGATGTGTCCCTTCGAATGGACGAACAACTATAAATAGGACCTATTCTCTGTCTTCCACAAGTATATTTGTATCAACCATATATTTGAGGCTTAAGAAAAGAGTTTGAAGCAGAAGTTCAATTCTGAGGCATAATTCATGTTTGAGGCACATTATTCTATGGAATTCAAGTTATCTATGGCACCATTATTTTGTGGAAGCCAAGCTACTTGTGACACCACATATCTAAGGAATCTAAGCTACTTGTGCCACTATATATCTATGGAATTTGAGCTACCTATGATACTACACCTACAGTGGAATTTGAGCTAGCTATAGCACTACATCTTTGTGGAAAACTTATGGACATGCATATGAGATCTTGTGGATATACTTTTGAGAGAATTCATGTGGACGGTTATTGATTGGTGGAAGGTTCACTTGGAACTTGGGTAATTGGTCTATTGGTAAGCTTGTTTATAACTTGGATTTCTCTCTTGTTCACAAAGATTCTATAAGGAAAGGATTATTGGGTTTTTCCCTAGTCACTAACCTAATATCTGGAGTCTCTTATATCTTGTGCATTGTGATCATTGTTTTCTTGTATTTGAGTAGTTAAATTGATAATTTATTAGTGAATATTAAAAAAAAAGCTAAAAATATTCACAATAACAACTTCACAAGTAATTATCAAGATCAGAAATTCGATCTTTTACTCAAATTTCAAAACCACCCATTGCCCAACCTTACTGCACACTTCTCAAGGTTACCTAGAGCCTTTTCTCTTTTCCTAAAAATCACATGATGTGTTTTCTAGAGCCTCTTTCTTCCTACGCAAACAGTTCAGAAGTATTATTTTAATGTTGTAGAATTATGTTTTATTCTTTCTAGTGGCCCTCTCCATGTCCTATACCCATGTAAATGACATTGAAACTGTAATGAAAAATTTCATACCCAGAATAGAGCCACACTACCATAAAATCGAGGCTCATGACCATAGTCGACAACACCGACACAATCTTGAAACTCTGCAACTTCAAACACTTCAAACTCTCTGTGATTATCAGATAAATTCAAACACAGTCTTCCCCATACCTAGTGGTCACCATGCACTCTGCTATGTTTGGCATTAAGCAACAACATGTTGACTTCACAAATATAGTTGACATTAAAATTATGACATTGACTACCATTTTCAGTGTTTTTCTATCTTTGTCAATCGATCTATCATCCAAAAATCCATTATTTTTTTCCAAGTTCAATGGGGCATTCGTTGTCATCATTCTCTATAGGCAAAGCATTGACATTCACTTTGAAATCCTCCTTTGGTGTCAATGTTGTGTGGCCTTGCCACGGATACTCTTCACAGTGGTGACCCTGTTTTTCTTTTTTTATAACCTCTTTGCTTCATAATCCCTTTAACAAATTTCTCTCCACTATCATCACTTCACTTCTGGCACAATTGGTGAATTTTTGGATCGGCCTTTGCTTCTTTGGTTACTTGTTCCATTTGCTGCCATCTCTACATCATAATCCACCTCAATCTCTCACAGTTGTTCGTTGAATAACCCGATATATCTATGTGACTCTATTCCCTTGTTGTTTCCATATATTTCCTCTACAATGTTTTTTCGCCCAGTCCACTACCCTACAACTTGTTGGCTTTGGTGATGTTTTTGGCGTCTTGTGCTCTGGTCCACCTGTGCCTTGTGCAGTTGGCCTGGCTTGAATGCTACCAGCTTCTCCGGGAGAGTCATTTCCATAAATCATAAAGTGAATACTTAATTGATCGAACAATATAACTCTTGATTATAAGAAGTTGAGCCATATTAACAAGTGATATTCTAAAATGGAAAAGGAGCACAAAAGAGTATAAGTATAAATTGAAATATATTTTGGAAAAGGGACTTAATAAAAATAGTAAGAAAGGTAACTTGGTGTTTTTTATAAAAAGAGTTATATTAATAATATATTTAAAGGCACAATGGTGAGAACACATGCGAGTACTTTTAAAAGTTCAATAATTTCAAGCTTTCAAGTTCCAATTCAAGGTTTTACAAGGGGGGAATGAAATTAAGTAGAAGGGGTCTTATAAAATATTATTTAAATTATAAACTACCAAGTTTAAGTGAAACAGTATAGAATTTTGATGAAATAAAAATGGAATCTAGTAATGAAGAAAAATTAAGAATTCTTAAAATCTCAAAAAAATATGTTTTGTGTTACTTAAATTGGAAGAGGGACTTGTAGGAAAATAAATTATCTTTGTTGATCGTACTCTATAGAATAATTATATTCTTATTTAGTGTTCTAACTTGTTAGTGATTCCTAGGTCAAATACAAGTGAAAATGTTGACTTGTGGGATGAAAAAAAATGGATCTAAGAAATTTTCCATTGAACAATGGATTATAATTTTTGATCCAGGTGGCTCCAGAGACACACACAGGACAAACAGGGCTTATGAAAGCTCAAAAATAAAAGTGTTTGGATTTCTCTTGAACTAGCTTTAGGTTGAATATCTTGTCGTTTTGATCACAACGGTGCAAACAGTTCGTCAAACTGATTTCGTATGGAGAAGTTCGAGTCAGTCAAATTTTAGGGGTTGACTGGGTGACTTGGCAAGTTAAAGAAGGTGAAATTTCACCAAAATTCGGCTGCCAGATTTCAGCTAGCTTCGGCCAGATTCCAGGTGAAATTGTGGGACAGTTAAACTGTCCTCTAATGACCAAAATTAGATTTTTTTAAAATGAGAAATTTGTTTTAATAAAAACAAAAAAATATTAAAAAAAGGGGGTGGTGGGCCACCATCCTCGCCACCCCAACGCATAACTTTTATAAAAAAAATGTAATTAAAAAAGCCGATGGGCCATGACCCTTGCCAACCCCCACACACCATACCACTTTATAATATATAAAAAATGGTGGGGTGGTCGACAATCAACCCCACCACCCCAACCAAATTCCACCATTATAACATACATAATATGTTATATATAACATGCCACCATGTGGTTGGTTGGGCAGACCGCCCAATGCGCACCCAACCCTCAAAATCTAAACGTGCCATTTTAAAAACAGTATGCCACTATTCCGGGAGGGGACAGGGTTTGACCGCCAGACCTCCAATTCAGAAATTTACCACTAGGCCAACAGACTTCACTTTGTTAACTCTGCCTTCATTTTTTATTTAAACTCAAATTTTCACAAGTGCGTCCATGCAAGTTGGAGCATGCAGTTCGAGGTAGTGTAGGCAAAAATTTCAAGACAGATACCTATTTTATGCCAAGGGAATATTTTGATCCCAGGGAGGTAAACTTTTCATAATGTATTAAACTTTATATGCATATTAACCAGAATTTTGCAGGGAGCACGATGATGCACCTAGATTTTCCTTTTGAGTAGCAGTCTTGTAGATTCCTAGTGGAGGAGAATCTTTAGGAATATTTAGAGAATCTTTTAGAATCCTTGGAGGTCGAAATCCACCAGTGTCAGAATGAGGTCAACAAAATACTCATTCTTCTTGAAATTTCGCAAGGACCTCAACGATGAGATCAAATTATTGTTTTGAGTTGTAGATTTCTAGATCCCTGTAGAGCAGCATCTTTGAGGAATCTAGGGGGAATCTAAAAGATTCCTTAAGGCCTAGATTTTCACTTTATCAAAATTTAGCAAATTGGTAGTCGATCTAGGCATCATGAGTTTGGTGGTGCAGTCATATTTTCCATCTAGACCTTTATTTTTTCGGCCACTTTTTAAATTGGAGTTGCGGGTGTTAGCATTCAATGTGTGAGCAGTCGTTTTTGGGATATTCGATGCCACGAGATTGATGGTATAGCTAGATCCAATAGTTTATCATCCTTGTCTTCATATAGCTCCATGTTGTGAGTTATATGTAGTATGATCATGTACTTCTTTATCTCTTTGCTATGAGATGCATTGTGCTGTATAGATCCATGTTGATGCTTAATGCGGGATCTTGTTTTGTTCTTGATGTGAGACGTAATTTTTATCATGGATTTTCACATGTATGTATGATTGATATCCCTTTGTTTCCATGTTGGCGGGATAATCATTGTCACATGGATGTTTGATTGAGATCCCTTTGTTTCCATGCTGGTGGGATACTCATAGTCATTATGTGTGAGTTATTGTCATATTGATAGGAGTCCTTTTTGAGAGTGAGAGTTCCTGTAGCGAAACATCTTGTGGGGGTATCCAGCCACTCCTGCATGAGTGAATTTTCCGTGTATGACTGAGAAAATACCATCCATTTACATCATCACTATTTACAGCACTTAATGTAGTGGCCTACACCATATTGACACCAAGGCCCGGAGATGTAGTCCCTCCTAGACGAACTCTGTTATCAATCTCTTATGATGATAATGCTTGTTATGTTCCTCTTCTTTCCAGCATGTAGATATGTTCATTTATGTTCATTAATGCTTTGATTAAATGCAATTCTAACACATCAGCCGAAGTAAAAGTTATTGGTTTAAAGGGTAGTGAAATTTACCCAGATCAAGTGGTATCAGAGCGATCTTCTTGGTGATTTGGATTGTAGGTGTGAACCATTGAACATTTGCTAAGTTGAGAAATGGAGGATTTCAAATACATGTACATGAACATGCTTAGGGTGTCCGAGAAAGTGAACATATTATATGAATCTTACGAAAAACAAGCAGCAGACAATGTTGAATTGAAGACACTCCTACAGGAAGAGAAGGAGGAAAAACATCGATTGCAGCTTCAGTTGCAAGCCACAATAGAGGCGTTGGAAGAATTGAAGTGAAAAAATGAAATTATTCAAGCATATCATGATGCATTGAAGTCACTCCTACAGGAAGAGAAGGAGGAGAAGTAGCGATTGCAGCTTTAGCTACAAGCTGCGACAGAGGCCTTGGCAGAAGTGAAGCATAATGAAGGCTTAGAGAAGCTTTCTTCACATGTTTCAAAATCAACAGCTGACGTAAACAGTGTTGATTCCTCTTCAGTTTCATCTTCACATGATATCATTTATATTGGAAGTGTGGAGATACCCATTACAAGAACCAGAATGAGACTCCTCACCAAGATGGGTTACAAAGGAGGAGGACATGAAATTCATGGCAAAGGCATAACTCAACCATTGGAGGTTGTGTAGAGACCTCGCTACGCAAGTTTGGGATACACTGAAGGAGGATGTTTGAAGGACATCAAAGGAAAACAGACATTGTTGAACTCACCAGGGAAGAGGATTGATGGGAACAATTCACTATCATTCCATGGAAGGATCACACTAGATACCACCAGGGAAGGTATTACAAGTATCACTATTCCAAAGTTCATTTTGATTATAAGAATGTTTCTAATCATGAATGTAAATCATGGATGGCATCACAAAACTTGTCATTTTTGTAGTTTACATAACCATGTCATTTATGAGTTGTTATCACTCAAAAAATTCAAAACATAATTTTGACAAGATTACTTATGTTCATGGGTCAAAATAGGGTTTTACAAGTCATTTTAACTTTGACCAAGGGAAACATTAAACTTTTTATAGTTTGATCCTACCCTAAGGTTTAAAAAAACTCATTTTTAAAAGTCCTTCATGTCAAATCATTCATCATTTTAGGGTTCATTTCATTTCCTGAAGTTTTTGTGAAAAAAATTCCTAATAAGAAAATAATCCCTACTTTCGTAGTGCATTCGGTGTAAAAAAGGCATAAAGCGCTACGAAACTGCTGAAAGTTTCATAGCGAAATATGAAGCAAAACTTTGTTTACTAGTTTTGAGCAATCACATTAAAAGGAGTTTTTTGAGAACAAAGAAAGGTATTTTAAGAAATTGAGAGATTTTATTTTCAAAACAATATCAAATAACAATAACCTCTCTCACTTTTCTCACAGGTGTTATCAATTGGGAGATACAAGGATTTCTTTGAAGCCCTATTTTCAGAAAACAAAGTTTTCATGTTTTATAAATGTTTTTCAAAGGCAGTTTCTAGACATCAAGAGATGTGTTTACAAAACCCAAGAGAGGTTTTTATTCAATACATAATTTCCTACAAAAATCTCCTTCAAGTTCTCAAACTACATCATGGATTAGGAGATATAGGATTTGTCCCAAGACCTATTTTTCAGGACAAAGAGAGGAGAAATCTGCAAGAAATGCCTCAAGGAATCTAAAATGAAGTTGGTTTACAATTGGTATGGTTTGTAAATTATGAAGACAGGTATATTTTTATTTTTTGGACCAAACTACAGTTTTTCTTGGCAAATTTATGAAAAATCTACATACTCGGCAGTTTCGTAGCACATTCAGTGTAAAAAAGGTCGAAAAGCGCTATGAAACTGTTGTAGCTAACTTTACTGTTTCCTTTGATCAATATGTATGGAGTTAAAAGGTAAGTCAAGTGCTATAAATACTATGAAGGGTGTGTTGAAAGGTAATTAAAATGATGCAAGAATAAAGAGTCAAAGTTTTGAAGAATAAAGGTTTGAAATGGCAATGCTACAAAAGGCGTTACGAAACTGCTGTGTTTTCATAGCGCAATATATTACAACCTTTGAACATGTTTTTGTAGTAGTTTGGACAGCTAGAGGCTAGGGAAGAGTGATGGGACATGTCAAGCTAATATTTAATAGCCAAGGACCACAAAATGAAGATTAATTGATGGTTATAGTGTTCAAGGAAAGAAAAGAATCTTATGCCTTAAAAACAGGGTATGGTTTCCTTCTTTTCTGGAGGGCAGCAAAGTGGTCATGAAGCATTGAATATCATTATCCAAATTTTACCATGTGAATGTATACTTGTCAAATATGTGATTTCAAATAGATAAGATTGTTATAGATAGTGATAAGGAGTTTTAGTCCTTTTTGGAATAGGACTGTTAAGTAGGATAGGTGTCTTTTTGTAATAAATTCCATGTTTTATTTTTATGTAAGGTGTCAGTAGGAAAAAATTCGATGTATCTAGCCTATAGGCAGATCATATGATGAGGTAACATGTCTATTAAATGCCATGGGGTCGAGTTATAAAGGGTTGGAATATTTTTGTAAAAATGGCGGATTATTGTAATGGATTGTTTCAGCTAATACAAAGATCTATTACTTGAACAACTTGAGATTCTGAAGGAGTTTTTAGTGCTTTCATACTCTATTTGTACCTCTTATGCATCTCACTTGCAGTGGTTTTCACTTAATTACTCAGAATTCATCTATGAGATGCTATGACTTCCTTCATATCTGAATTGACTATGTATACTCATGTTTTATTTGTGTGTGTCCTACATCTAGAAACTTTGAACAACCTCAAATTCCATGTCAAGTAACTCATTGAATCACTGAAATTTTTGACTCCATAAGGTAATGCCTACATACTGATATTATTTTCAATCTACACTCATCAGGTTGGAGATGTTATCTCATAAGACTATTTGTTTGTAAAGCTATTGGAGTTTCTGATATATATAGTAACAATACCACTTTTCTTCACCTGAGATCAATGAGTTTCTATCCTATCTTTTGAAATGGTTTTCTTCCAATGCCTTAATGCTTATTACTCAAAACTCATGATTTTTCATACTCTAACTTCCTTTAAGTATTAAGCTATGGTATATCTCTCTTAACAGTGTACCTTCAATGTCTTGATGTCTCATCACTCAGAATTCATGTATTACATGCTATGACTTCCTTTGAACCTCAACCTATTGAAAACCTCCTGTATGTCTTTCTCTTTCATTGGAATATTTACAAGCCTTAGCTTCCATAAGGAAAGCCTTGTTATTGAGATCCCTGTTATTGAATCCATAGCCTAATGGTAGTAAGCTTTGATCTTTTCAACCTACAAACATATAAAACCAATACATAAATCATAGAGTTAGCCATCTATTTACGTCCTTATTCAATATCATTAACCCTTGAGAGAGCCCTCTCAGATTGAGGAGGCTAAGCCTCAGTCACAAGATTGGTTTGAAATAGTTACACTAAAGTTGTCTAATCAGCAACAAATCAAGTACAATTTTTGTGATAAGATTTTGGTGCGTCTGTCGGGAGTCTGAAGATATACATCTCCCGAAAACTATGAAGCTGAACTCTTGAAGGTAGCAGAAGCTCAGAATATGTTCGAGGCTAAAAATACCTTGGCGACTCCAAGGTTGAAGAATTCAAAATTCATAGATTCATGGTGATTCCACTAGACATATGAAGAGCTCTGATGCTGCCATTCTTGTTTCAAGGTATGCATGTATATATTTTTCAGGAATTCATGGTTTCCCAAATCATTTTCACAAGGATGCATATTTTTTAAGGAATTGCCCAAAATTCAATGGAGAATATTTGAGTTTGACTTTGAAGCATATATTAGATTTTTGTGACTTTACTGAGCTTCTTACAGTCAAACATGAATATGTTTGCATCATAATGTTCTATGATTCATTTCAAGGAAAATGTAAACAGTGGATTGAGAGATTTCCTGTCAGATCTATTAAGTCATTTGTAGATTTTTGGCTTATGTTTTTAGAAGAATGGATAGACAGAACAGAAATGGTGGCAAACTCTCCTTCAATTCAAGGCTTTAAACAATAGTATGATGATCATATTAATGAGAAAGTTGATGAGAATTTTTCTTTGTCCTTGTATTCTTATCTAAAATCATTTGAATGCAAGTCAAAAGATAAGATTCAATTTTTGGATGAAGTTGCTAAGAAAATTGAGAAAGACATTGAATTTTTACAAGGTCAAATTCAATCATATAGTCTTCATGATCATGGTCATTCTTTTCAAAAGCATTCCATGCCAGAACACAAATAAAGGTTGTTGCTTCCTTTATATTTTGAGGTTGAGGAAGAATACACTATTTTTGAAAATCAGTTTGAACAACATTTTGATAGCACATAACCGAAATCTTGTGTGGCTGAGCAAAGCATACATGAGTTTTCCAAAGCTGCAGAATGTCATGAGAAGCATCAAACATATCATGTCTTCTTTGATCCTATAGCTGACTACATGGAAGAGTTCTACAGTCCAGATTGTCAATTATATTTTCATTATGAGGATCAGATCTATTTTATGTTGCCTTGGTCATTTCAGTATCATGCTTACTGTTGGTTCAAGTGCAGTCATCAGGTTCAAGTGTCAGATCAAATCAATGACTGGCTTCATTGGAATTTGCATGTTGCTTGAGTTAAAAATGGAGATTGCAGCTGTTAGAGTAGGTAGGAGTGTGTGAATAAGCTCAAAGTTGATTGAGCATATTTTCAATAGGTACAGATTTGGTTTTGTTGTAGTGATCATCAAGCTTGAGCCCGAGGTGAAGGCCATTAGAGTTTTAGAATAAAGCTTTCCAATTTCAAAGTTTTTTCTGTTTTTTAAGAAGATGGATAGCAGCATTGGAACTATTGGTTCTTTCGTGTACCACAGGGGCACACTATCCCAAGTGGAGCCAAGGTTATCACTCAAAAAATTCAAAACATAATTTTGACAAGATTACTTATGTTCATGGGTCAAAATAGGGTTTTAGGACTCATTTTAAGTTTTACCAAGGGAAGCAATACATTTTTTATAGTTTGATCCTACCCTAACGTTTAAACAAACTCATTTTTAAAACTCCTTCATGTAAAATCATTCATCATTTTAGGATTCATTTCATTTCCCAAATTTTTGTGCCAAAACTGCCTAATAATACAAGAATCCCTACTTTCATAGCACATTCAGTGTAAAAAAGGCAGAATGCGCTATGAAACTACTGAAAGTTTCATTGTGAAATATGAAGCAAAACTCTGTTTTCTGGTTTTGAGAAGTCAACTTCAAAGGAGGTTTCTGACCAAACCAAAAGGTATTTTAAGAAAATGAGAGAGGTTATTTTCAAAACCATATCAAATAAAAATAATCTCTCTCAATTTTCTCACAGGTGTTATTATTTGGGAGATACAAGGATTTCTTTGAAGCCCTATTTTTAGAAAACTGAGTTTTCATGTTTTATACATGTTTTTCAAAGGCAGTTTCTAGACGGCAGGAGATATTTTTCAAAATAATAAGAGAGGTTTTTATTCAAGAAATAGTGGCCTAAAAAAACCACCTTCCATTTCTCAAAATACATCATGGATTAGGATATATAGGCCTTGTCCCAAGACCTATTTTTCACGAAAAAAACAGGGGAAATCTGCAAGAAATGCCTCAAGGAAGCTAAAATGAAGTTGGTTTACAATTGGTATGGTTTGTAAATGATTAAGATAGGTATATTTTGAGTTTTTGGACCAAACTAAAGTTTTACTTGGAAAATTTATGAAGAATCTGCATACTCAGTAGTTTCGTAGCGCATTTAGTGTAAAAAGGCAGAAAAGCGCTACGAAACTGTTGTAGCTGCCTTTACTGTTTCCTTTGATCAATATGTAAGGATTTAAAAGGTAATTCAAGTGTTTTAAATACTATGAAGGGTGTGTTGAAATTTAATTAAAAGGATGCAAGAAGAAAGAGTCAAAGTTTTGAAGAATAAAGGTTTGAAATGGCAGCGCTACAAAAGGCGCTACAGAACTGATATGTTTTCATAGTGCAATATATTACAACCTTTTGAACAAGTTTTTGTAGCGGTTTGGAAAACTAGAGGCTAGGGAAGAGTGATGGGACATTTCAAGATAATATTCAACAGCCAAGGACCATGAAATGAAGATTAATTGATGGTTAGAATGTTCAAGGAAAGAAAAGAATCTTATGCCTAAAAAACAGGGTATGGTTTCCTGCTTTTGTGGAGGGCAGCAAAGTGGTCATGAAGGAATAAATATCATTATCCAAATTCGACCATGTGAATTTATACTTGACAAATATGTAATTTCAAATAGATAATGTTGTATAGATAGTGATAAGGAGTTTGAGTCCTTTTTGGAATAGGATTGTTAAGTAGGATAGGTGTCTTTTTGTAATAAATTCCATGTCTTATGGTTATGCAAGGTGTCAGTAGGAAAAAGTTCGATGTATCTAGCCTAGAGGCAGATCATATGATGAGGTAACATGTATAGTAAAGGCCATGGGTAGAATTAAAAAGGGTTGGAATATTTTTGGCAAAATGGCAGCTTATTTTAATGGACAGTTTCAGCTAATATAGAGATCTGTTACTTGAACAACTTGAGATTCTGAAGGAGTATTTAGTTATTTCCTATTCTATTTGTACCTCTTATGTATCTCAATTGCAGTGGTTTTCACTTATTTTACTTAGAATTCATCTAGAGATGCTCTAACTTCCTTCATATGTGAATTGACTATGTATACTCATGTTTTATTTGTGTGTTTCCTACTTCTAGAAAATCTGAACAACCTCAACTTCCATGTCAAGTAACTCATTAAATCACTGAAATTTTTGACTCCATAATCCAATGCCTACATACTAATATTATTTTTAATCTACAATCATCAGGTTGGAGATGTTATCTCAGAAGACTATTTGATTGTAAAGCTATTAGAGTTTCTGATATATACAGTAACAATACCACTTTTCTTCACCTAAGATTCTTATTATATTTCAATGAGTTTCTATCCTATATTTTGAAATGGTTTTCTTCCAATGTGTTAATTCTTATTACTCAGAACTCATGATTGTTCATGCTCTAACTTCCTTTAAGTATTAAGCTATGGTATATCTCTCTTAACATTTTACCTTCAATGTCTTGATGTCTCATCACTCAGAATTAATGTATTACATGCTCTGACTTCCTTTGAACCTCAAGCTATTGAAAACCTCCTGTATGTCTTGCTCTTTCATTAGAATATTTACAAGCCTCAGATTCCATAAGGAAATCCTTATTATTGAGATCCCTGTCACTAAATCCATAGCCCAATGGTAGCAAGCTTTGATCTTTTCAACCTACAAACATATAAAACCAATACATAAATCATAGAGTTAGCCATCTATTTACATATTTATTCAATATCATTAACCCTTGAGAGAGCCCTCTCAGATTGAGGAGGCTAAGCCTCAATCACAAGATTGGTTTGAAATAGTTACACTCAAGGTGTCTGATCAGCAACAAATTAGGTACGATTTTGGCGATAACATGAGTGTTGGAACAGAATGGCAACACAAAGGAGGATGAGGCGTGGAAAACCCTCTCCACAATAGAAAAATAAATTGGTTAAGTAGGTCTGGAGGAAGAATACATTTTGCATCCATTGCAACCAAATTTGTCATTAAAGAGCCGCATGTTCGAGGCTCCATCCAGAGCAGAACCTTAAGGACGAAACGTCAGTGCATGAATTAGTTGAAACCATTGTTCGACAAGCAAATGCGCCATAGGGAGATGATCCATTCACTTTGATAATTGAAAGATGATTTTTTTAGATGTGGTAGTGTGTTATGGTTATGTGTTGTAAAACATGTGTTGAATTTTTAATTGTGGAAGTGATGATGTGTTTTCCATCGCTTGATAAAAAATACTGATATTTTTGGCCTTGTTTTATAAATCGTGTGATGTATTTCTTTCATGTAAAAGTGATGAGGTGTTTTCCATCACTTTGAAATGGGACAATGATTTTTTTGTCTTATAATGATAGCTAGGGTGTGATTTCCATTTTGATGTAATCTTGACCACCATTTATGTGTTATAAATGCGTGGCAAGTATGGAAATATTTGGGTCATAGTTGGTCAAATTCGAGCATGTAATTTGCAATAAATTTTACTACAGTTTTTGCATAGGATGCAGGTGTCAGCTCATCACTCAAGGCTCTGAAGAAAAGGGTGAAGGAGATGGAAGGGTGACATTTTTCAAGACACTTGTGGTGCAGACATAGTACACAAGTAGTTGAAGATTATTGTTGATGCTTTTGGAGGACCAAAAGCTCCTCAGTGGGAAGGATTGGTCAAGGTGGCACTAGAGACACACACAAGAAAAAGAGGGCTTATGAAAGCTCAAAAATCAAAGTGTTTTTATTTCTCTCGAACCAGCTTCAGGTTGAATATTTCGTTGTCCTGATCACAATGGTGTGAACGGTTCGTCAAACTGAGTTCGTATGGAGAATTTAGAGCCAGTCAAATTTCATGGGTTGACCGGGTGACTTGGTAGGTTAAAGAAGGTGTAATTTTACCGAAATATGGATGCCAAATTCTGGCCCGCTCTGCCCAGATTCCTGGTGAAATTGTGGGACAGTTAAATTGTCCTCTAATGCCCAAAATCAGATTTTTTTAAAATGAGAAATTTTTTTTTAATAAGAGAAAAAAAATATTAAAAAATGGGGTGGCAGGCCACCACCCCTGCCACCCCACAACATAAATGTTATAACAAAATTTTAATTAAAAAAATCTGGCGGGCCATGACCCCCACTGACCCCCATGCACCATACCACATTATAATATATAACAAATGGTGCGGTGGTCGGCAGTCAACCCCGCCACCCAAACCAAATGCCACCATTATAAAATATGTAATATGTTATGTATAACATGCCACCATGCATTCAGTTGGGCGGGGCACCCCATGTAGACCTGACCCTCCTCAAAATCTAAACATGCCATTTTTAAAACAGTATGCCACTATTCCGAGAGGGGGCGTGGTTTGACTGCCCAACCTCCAATTCAAAAATTTATCACTAGGCCAACGACCTTAACTTTGTTAAATCTGCCTTCATTTTTTTATTGAAACTTGAATTTTCACCAGTGCACCCAGAAAAGTTAGAGCATGCATTTCGAGGCAGTGCAGGCACAGATTTCAATGTAGATTGTTGTTTGATGCCAAGGGAATCTTTTGATCCCATGAAGGTAAAATTTTCATAATGTATTAAACTTTATATCCATTTTAACCATAATTTCACAGGGAACATGATGGTGTGCCTAGATATTCCTTTTGAGCAAAGATTTTTCAGATTCCCTTTGGAGGAGAATCTTTAGGAATCTTGAGGGAATCTTTCAGATTCCTTTGAGGCTGAAATTCACTGGTGACAAAATGAGGTCAACTTTATACTCATTCTTCTCGAAATTTTGCAAGGATCTCAATGGTGAGATTAGATTCTTGTTTTGAATTGCAGATTTCTAGATTCCCTATGTAGCAGCATCTTTGATGAATCTAGGGGGTATGTAAAATATTCCTTAAGGCCCAGATTTTCACTTTGTCATAATTTAGAAAATTGATAGTCGGCCCTACACCTCTCAGTGACACGAGTTCAACGATGCGGTCAGATTTTCCATCTGAGCCTTATGTTTTTTGGCCACTTTTCAAAGTGTAGTTGCAGGTGTCAACATTCAATGTGTGAGCGGTCGTTTTTAGGATATTTGATGCCACAAGATTGATAGTACAACCAGATCGAGCAGTTTATCATCCTTGTCTTCAAATAGCTCTAGGACGTGAGGTATCTGTAGTGTGATCATGTACTTCTTTATCTCTTTGCTATGAGATGCATTCTGTTGTATAGACCCCTGTTGATGCTTGATGCGGGATATTTTTTTATTCTTGATGTGAGATGTAATTTCTATCATGGATTTTCACATGTATGTTTTATTGAGATCCATTTGTCATTATATTGGTGGGATACTCATTGTCAAATGTATGTTTGATTGAGTTCCCTTTGTTTCTGTGTTGGCAGGATACTCATAGTCATTATGTGTGAGTTATTGTCATACTAATAGGATTCCTTTTTTAGAGTGAGAATTCCTGTAGCGGAAAATATCATGGGGAGATCCAACCACTCCTCTGTGGGGGAATTTTCCTTGTATGACCGAGAAAATACCATCCATGTACATCATCACCATTTACAACACTTAATGTAGCGGCCTACACCATCTTGACATTGAGGCCCAAAGACGTAGTCCCTCCTGGACGAACTCTGTTATCAATCTCTTATGATGCTAATTATTTTTATGTTCCTCTTCTTTCCAGAATGCAGATATGTTCATTTATATTCATTAACGCTTTAGTTAAATGAAATTATAACACATCATCCGAAGTGAAAGGTCTTGGCTTAAAGGGTAGCGAAATTTACTTGGATCAATATTGTAACACAATTCATTATTAGATCTTTATTTTTTTATGATAGTGATATAATTTTTGGTTCACCCTAGGTAGAGGACTAGGGACTTACATCCTAAATATAGAGAAGAATTAAGTTTGACATTCTCTTATAAGAACAAAATATAGCATTAAAAGATGTTACATTGGAGTTAGATTCAGTAACATTAGAGGATCTAAATGATATTTCAAAGGTCATACTTCAAGATAATCAAAATTTAGTGAAAAATATACAAAACAAATTTGACAAAGTTATCGTAGATAAAAATGAAGAAATTTCTCGTATCAAAAATCATATTCAAAAATTGATTACGCATATAAATAAGTTAAAAGGTAAAGTGAAGTTTCTATAAGAAAAGTTTTAACAAATTACTAATAAGGAAGCATTGAAATCCCTATGTGAAGAAATGTAAGTTGAGGAAAAGGGAACAAATACAAATCTATTTAACATCATAACTCAAGGAGATGTCAAACTAGTTAAATTAAAGACATAAGCAGATGTTAGAGTACACATGATGGAATATTTGAGTGTAAGTACTAATAAAAAATCAATATTCAATAGGGTAACACTAGGGCATGTAGAATAAATACTATAAGTAAACAAAGAAAATTCTACAAGTATGATAAGGGAAATTCATGTGACATAGTCACCTTATTGACATCCCAATTGTAATAGAAAGTATCTTAACTAGTGAATGTATCAACATCATTTAGAATGGAAAACATTATCCTATATTACGAAGAATATTGATGTTAGTGCCATTAAATTACATAATCAACTTGGAAATCCTATAAGTGTAAGATTTCAAATTCTCTTACAATTCGACAATTTGTCTTAGCATTCAAAGTTGCATATCACATTTCACCATCAATTATGATGGTTCCAAAAATAGAGAATGATGTGAATGTTTTACATGCCTTGGTAAAATAAATAATGTATTTCCATAAACATGCTTTGAGGATAAAGCATTTCTAAAGGGGAAGGCAATGTAACAATATAAATATATATAAATATAAATAATAAATAATATTTACTAAAGGGACATATCTTAATGAAAGGAAATCCCTCAAATAAAGGACATGGATCTTAATAAAAATACACTACCACCTAGGTATTTATATGGGGCCCTCATTTGAAATATGTTCATATCATTTTTCATACATTTATTCAATATATTATTATTTTATTGTATATGATTTTCTTTGTATTTCAAATATTTTGGTTATTTAATTGTTTACCCAAATTGGCTATCAAAAATGTCAAAATGGTTCTTATCACATGCCATGGTGCATTTTTCTCAAGCCTGTTTTGGGAAACTTTATCTCACATGAAATTATCTAAGGCGCAAAAAGTTAAATTCTTCATTTCCAAATCGAAAACCATAATTGGGTACCCATTTGAGAGATGCATAAATGATCTTGATTGTGCATTGTGTTGTGTCATTCTTGGGCCTCTTTTGGTCAAGTTTGTGTCATGTGAATGAAAGAAAGGAACAAAATGTGGAATTATTTGATTGAAAATGTAATACCATACTTTAATACCCATTTGAGAGATGCGCAAGTGGTATCTATTGTATATTGCACTACACCCACACTTGGCCTCTTTTGGTAAACTTTAGGTCACATGAATTAAGGCAAGGAATGAAAAGTGGAATTCTCCATTTCCAAATATAAGAGCATATATAGAAACTCATTTGTGATATATGAAAATGGTCCTAATCATGCATCAACATTAACCATTTTATGGGCCTCTTTTGGGTCGTGTGAATGGAGCATAAAATGAAATTCTGATTTCCAAATTTAAGAGCATATCTACATATGCATTTGAAGGAATCACAAATGGCTGATCACATTCCACACCATAATGTTTATGGACCTCCTTTGGGAAACTTTATTTTTAATAAAGTGAATTTGTGAAAATTGAAATTCTTCATTTCAAATCAAAGAGCATATTTGGGATTGGGAGAATTTTTAGGTTAAAATGGGCCTTAAAAAAAAAAGAATTAATAGAGTTCAAGATGATGATGTCATCACGAAGGGTAAATATATTTGGAGGGGAAAGAATAAAACTACTTTGTTTCATCATATTTTTTACTCCCTATTGGTTTACTTAAATGTATGTAGATATTTGTCAGATACAAAATTAAGTTCCACGTCAAAAGAGTACCCATTATGGATACTTTGAATAGATTACATCGAGTGGGTTTACTCAAAAGCATAGACAATGAGTATTCATTGGATACATAATTTAATTTCACATATAATGATTTCTTACATTTAAAATTTGTGCAAATGTATAATGAGATAAGTTGAGAATAAAATTAAAAAATAGTTTTCTTTCTATTTAAAAATTATAACCCTTATTTATTATTTTAACTATTTTTTCATTATTTCCCTTAGAATGCACTTTTTAGACTTTTAAATTCCCCTAATTATACCCATTTGTTATATGTTCAACTGTTCTTACGTCATTTACTATCCACTTTTGGTAAAGTTTAGGTGAAGTGAATGGAGATGAGGCACAAAAAGTGGAATTCTCCATATCCAAATCTAAGACTAGATTTGGATAGACATTTGTTAGATGTGAAATTGGTCTTGATCTCACCTTTCTCCATGCCATTATTTGGCTTATTTTGGTCAACTTCAAGTCATGTGTGTTGTTTTTTAGGGTGTCTTCTATCCTGATAATTACATCTAATGATATTGATTTTTCCACACATTTATTTATTACTCATTATTCCATCATTAATAAATTATAAAAAATATATCAACAATATATGACATTGGGATCATGACAAGACAACCACACAAAGAACACAAGAGATTACCATGGGAAAATCTGCATGCAAAAAAACCCAACAATCCTTCCTTAGATAATCAATTCAACAAGAGGCATCAAAGTCATAGAAAAACTGACCAGTATAGAAGCATGATGAGTGTTCACCAAGATCTAAGTCAACCCTCTATCATATCAAGACAATTTGACTTCCAAAATTTTCCATAAAAGAGGTATGTTGTACTTTATCACAGGTCTCCAAGAAGGTCGAATTTTGGCCTCTATCTCAACCACAAGACTCAAGTATCATTATAGAATTATGTGCCTCAGACCTCGCATGCTCCACATAAAATGTGCCACAAAAATATGTCAAATGCATTAGAATATGTCCCACAGCAAAAATAAAAAAAAAAAAAAAAAAAAAATTTAAAAAAATAAAAAATCATGCCTTAGCATGTTCCACTGAAATAATTCACATTCCTCAGAAGATGTATCAGATATTCAAACAGATTTTGGCCTCCTTGTTTACTAGAGCAAGGGCTAGAAGAGATTAATATTAGCTTATGATTTCAACCTCCAAGAATCCTTCCTCTTCTCCTTCGTTTCATATGAAATGTGAGTGTGTGATATGATCTCCAAATGAGGGATGCTAATGGGTTATATATAGTCTTCTCCACAAGGGAATGGGTGCAACATGTAGTTGAGACAACTTGAGGGGTAGGAGGGCCAGCTTGGTATCTTGGTCATACAAATAACACTAGAAAATTTTCAAATTTATTTATTTTTCAAAGGCCATTAAGAACATGCCATTCTAAATTCTATTTTGACCAATACAAATCATGAAGAACATGCTTATCATAAAAATAAAAATAATTTGATTTGTTCAAAATAAATAAATAATTTTTTATCATGAAGACCGACCATAGCTACATACTTCAACACTCCCTCTTATCTAGGGAGGTATTCATAATGACTATCAATATGTTCTCAAGTTGAAAACACTATAAGGAAGGATTATCAAGAATAAGATAAGCATCATCATCAATATTATAATCACTATCATCAACTATATTTCCATAACCCAATCAATACCCATGATGTATAACATGTATGCATCGTTTTGTATCCACCGAGAGGCCTTAACAAACAAGATCACTCTAGACAGAGATCCAAGCATGATACCAAAACAAGTTCACTCTATAAAGATATGAAAGCACCATCCTAAAATAAGCTCACTCTAGAAAAATATCAAAGCACAATGTTGAAACAAGCTCAGTCTAGAAATATGTTAGAGCACGATGCTGGGAGGCTCCTACTCACTCTAGAAAGAGATCTGAGCAGTCTTTAAGACTATTCTCTGACTAATATCTAACTGATGTAGGGAGAATATCCTCTATCGTATAGTTATTCAAACTAAGTTCAAAATGACACAGGGAGATTTCATTTTCTAACCAAGGTCAAAGTGACACAGGAATAATTTCAATCTGCTAGACCATTCTTCAACCATGGTCCATGTGCTTGACACAAGGAAAACCTCCCTAATAATGTCAAAGTACATGACACAGGAATAATTCCAATCCATGACCAATCAATGACCAATTGTGCCATGTCAGTACTACAACACATCTTGATCTACAAATCTTTTCTCAATCATAAACAATTTTTTGTTGGTTATGTGTTATGTTCTTTCCATGATTATTCACACACGCGGGGGGTGGTGATAATCCCTCATGTACATTGTGTTAGGCACAACGAGGGGGGAAGCCACCTCCCCCCCCCCCCACCAGTCTAGGGGTTCACAGGGGGCGGGTATCCCCCTGCGCGAGGTCCACGGCAATGCCCCAGGAAATTTTGTTTCCTTATTTTTAGGTGGGCAGACCCACATATGGTTTTGTACATGGGTTTGCACATGGTTTTGGGGCATGATGGTTTTCGGCCCATGGTATTTTGTATATTCAGTCAAGGGATCTACGATTATGTTCTAATATGGGGTTAATGGATTGGGATTTATGAATGCTTCAGCATGTATATATATGTTTTATAACACTAAAAGGAATATAATGAAAAATCAAGCTGGTAGTCCCAATTTTGGGATCCAAGGGAGAAATATTTGTGTATATTTGTTTTATGTTTTATGCTATCGCTATTGTTTATTTTTTGTCTTTAAGGATTCGTTTGTAGATCATTTATGTACAAGGTTAAAGCCTACATTTGGTATCAGAGCAGTTTCGTCTTCAAAGGGATGCCTTTGTTGCTGAGGGGTTTTTTACTCAGGCCTGTGGTAGACCCTATTTAGTGGGAGATATGTGGGATCAATTCTTGCAGTGAAAGAAGATGGAAAGAAGTGGAAATATAGAGATCGATAAATTTAATGGTCATATTTTTGAGTTTTGGAAGCTCAATATAGAGGATCTGTTGGTGGATAAAGATCAGTGGATTACAGTAGATTCATGTACTAAACGACAATGTCAGATGAATATTGGGAGAAGTTGGATCAGAAGGAAAAGTGCACAATACGGTTGTGTATCTCAGATTCGGTATTGTTGAATGTATCTAGGGAAGCTACGACAAAGACTTTTTGGGTCAATTCATGGACTTTGTACTAATCTAAGTCTCTAGTGAATAAGTTGTTCCTGCGGAATTTTTTTTATAACCTGATGATGAAGATGGAGACTTGGTGACAGAGCATATAAATGCCTTAAATACTATGGTAATTCAGTTTTCATCTATTTATATTAAAGTCTTAGATGAAGATAAGTGAACTATTTTGTTGTGTTCTCTACCAGATTCATGGGATAGTCTGGTTATTGAAATAGGTAGTAATACAACTACCTTGAATTTTGATGAAATTGTCTCAGCCTTGATGTCGGAGGAAATGCGATGGAGAAATATGGAGAGCTAGAATGGAGATGCCTTATTTTTACAATGAAGGTCCCAGAATAGAAATAAAAATAATTTTTCGAGTGGGAAATCTAAATCTCCAGGAAAGCTTGTAAAGGTGTGCTAGAAATGCGGAAAGGAAGTGCACTAAAAAAAGCACTGCAGATCTAAAGCTCCTGAGAAAGGAAAGGGATCTGATGATGCTCCTTCTACAGAGGCAAAAAAACCCCTCAGATGAAGGTTGGGATGTGTATTTTTCTTCTTCTTCAAATACACATGTAGATCATGAGGCATGGTTGATTGACTCAGGTGCATACTTTCACTTCACTCCCCATAGGGAGAGGTTCTGCAAGTATGAGAAGTATGATGGTGGTAATGTATTCTTAGAGGATGATAGGAAGGCCAGAATCGTCAGACATGGAAAATTCAAGCTGAAGCTGCAAGGTGTAAGGATTAGAACACTTCTTGGTGTTCTTAATATTCCTGCATTGGCCAGAAAGCTATTTTTTGTAAGCAAGATGGATGATGCAGGTGTAAAAATAGTTTTCAAGAAATATACCTGCAAGATAGTTTGGGAAGCACTGGTATTAATGCGGGGAGTTTGGATTGGAACCCTATACAAGCTTCATGGTAGCACTATTATTGATGTGTGCAACAGTTCTGTGGTTCCTGAAAGTGGAGCGAAAAGCTTAGCGGTCTCTGGAGAAAAAATCATGCTATGGCATCAAAGGCTTGGACATATTGGAGAGAAGGGCCTTCAGATACAACATGGTAATGGAATGGTAGAAGGTATGTCTAATTTCTCTTTGGATTTCGATTTCTTTTAACATTGTGTATATGGAAAGCATAATCGAGTGAGTTTTCCTTATGGTGCTAAGAGGGCGAAAAATATATTAGAGCTTGTGCACAGTGATGTGTTTGGACCTGTGTCGGTTCCATCATTGGGAAAGAATGTGTACTATGCTTCATTCATATATGAATTCTAAAAGAATACATGGATATATTTCTTGAGGAAGAAATATGAAGTCTTTGACAGATTTAAATAATTTAAGGCTTTAGTGGAAAATCAGACAGAGAAGAAGATAAAGGTGTCGAGGACAGATAATGGTGGAGAGTTCTACAAGAATGAATTTGAATAATTTTGTAAGAAGTGTGGTATAGCATGGTAGAAGACTACTCCATACACACCTCAGAAAAACAGATTTGCAGAAAGAATGAACAAAACGTTGATGGAAAAGGCAAGAAGCATGCTCAGTGGTACCAGGTTAGGACAGGAATTCTGGACAGAGGCAGTGGAGACTGCATGTTACCTAGTTAACAAATCACCTTCAGCATAGTTGGAAGATAAGACTCCACATGAGGTATGGACTGGTAAGAAACCCTCTCTTTCACATTGGAGGGTATTTGGATGTGATGCATATGTACATGTTCCTAAGGAGAAAAGGACCAATTTGGATAATAAATCTGAAAGGTGCATCTTTATTAGGTATAAGGATGGTTTAAAAGGTTACAAGATTTGGAACCTATAAATAAGGAAGGTTGTGTACACCCGAGATGTGGTGTTTAGAGAGGTGAAATATTTTTTTAAACATGAATTCCCACCAAAGTAACCCAAGAAGATAGAGTTTTAGCTAAAGGGGATGAATCAGAATCTACAATAGAACAAGATTCGGAAAAGGAAGAACCACAAACTCCGGTTGTGAGAAGATCAGTTTGAGAAAGAAGGCGGCCAGAAAGGTATAGTCCATCTGATTTCTATTCAAATTTTTCTTTAAATATCACTGATGATGATCCCAGAACTATAAGGGAGGTAGTGAATTTAGAGGATGGAAAACTTTGGAAGGAGGCCATGGTTGATGAAATGGTATCCTTTCACAAAAATGAGGCATATGATCTAGTGGAGTTTTCAGCTGGAAGGAAGCCCATCGAGATAAAATGGGTGTTTAAGAAGAATATGAATGTAGAGGGAAAGGTGGAGAAATAAAAAGCTCGGTTGGTAGCAAAAGGTTATTCCCAGGTGTCGAGAATTGATTTTGGTGATATTTTTTCTCATGTTGCCAAGGTTACTTCTATTATATTACTTTTATCTGTTAATCCTACATTCTATTTTGAGGTAGAACAAATGGATGTGAAGAAAAAATTTCTTCACGAGGATATAGAAGAGGAGATCTACATGAAGCAACCTGAAGGATTTACAGTGAAGGGTAAGAATGAACTAGAATGCAGGTTAAAAAGTTTCTGTATGGGTTAAAAAAGTCACCAAGGATGTGGTATCAAAAAATTGATACCTATATATAGGGACTTGGCTGCGCCAGAAGCAAAGAAGATCACTGTGTGTATTTTAAATTAATTGGTCACAATGTTATTTATTTGGTCTTGTAAGTGGATGATATGTTGTTGATTAGAAATGACAAAGAAATTATCCAAGATTTGAAGACCCATTTTTTCTCCAAATTCGATATGAAGGATCTAGGTGTTGCAGACTATATTTTGGGTATGGAAATTAAGAGAGATCGAGAAAAGAGTAAGCTTTGGTAAAACCAGATGAAGTATGTTGAGACAATATTACAGAGGTTCAATATGCAGGATAGTGAACCGGTGAAGGTTCCTATTCCTATAGGTGTAAATATATTTGTTGAACAATGTCCCAAGACACAAGAAGAAGAAGAGGATATGTCTCATTTTCCATATGCAAGTGCAGTGGGGAGCCTAATGTATGCAATGGTCTGTAATAGACCAAACATTGCACATGTAGTGGGGGTATTAAGCAGGTTTATGTCAAAACTGGGTAAGGAGCATTGGACAATAGTGAAGTGTGTTTTTAGATATTTGCGTGGCACTAGTGATTATGGTTGTGCTACTAGGGAAGAACAAGATTGGGCAAAGTTTTGGAAATACATGGTTTGTTGATGTAGACTAGGCTAGAGATCTGGACCAAAGAACATCTAAAAGTGGGTATGTGTTTAGCCTATTTGGAGGTGTATTCAGTTCGATGAGTAAAAGACAATTTGTAGTGGGTCTTTCAACTACAAAGGCAGAATACATGGCACCCACTCATGCAAGCAAGGAAGAAATTTGTTTGTAGAGATTGTGTTCAAGTATGGGAATGGTGTAGCGAGCTATAAGGATATACTATGATATCAAAAGTGCAATTTTGGCTAAGAACCCTGCTTATTATTCAAAGATAAAATAACATTGATATTCAATATCACTTTGTGAGAGACATGGTTGAGGATAAAAAGGTGCTTTTGGTAAAAATGGACACTTTGAAGAATGTTGCAAATGCATTGAAAAATTGTGTGAGCACTCAAAATTTCTCTTGGTGTAGAGAAACAATGGGTTTTGTAGGGATGGAATAATGACTAAGCTCTCTTGTGGCCCCCTGCGAAAAGAAAAAAACAAGTGGGAGAATGTTGGGTATGTGTTATATTATCTCCACGATTAGTCACACACGTGGGGGGCTAAATCCCCTATACGTTGCATTGGGCGCAATGGGGGGGTCACAGGGGGGAGATAGCCCCCCTGTCTAAGGGTTTTCCTAGGGAGGGTAGCCCCCTGCATGGGGTCTGGGGCACTGCCCCGTGAATTTTTTTTCCCTTATTTTTCGGTGGGTGGACTCGCCTATGGTTTTGTGCATGGGTTTTCACATGGTTTTGGGGCATGATGGTTTTCAACCCCTGGTATTTTGAGATTGGATCAAGGTAACTACGATTATGTTCTAATCCAGGGTTAATGGATTGGGTTTATGAATGCTTCAACACGTATATATATGTGTTGTAACACTAAAAGGAATATAATGAAAAATCAAGTTGGTAGTCCTAGTTTTGGGATAGTAGGGAGAAATCTATGTGTAATGTGTTTTATGTTTTATTCTCTCGCTATTATTTATTCTATGTCTTTAATAATTCATTTTCAAATAATTTCTATATAGGGTTAAAACCTATATTTTTCTCCCTTCACTAGATCACACATGCTTTCTTGTCATCCTAATTAAGTTATCCCTCTCAGGCTGAGACATATGCTACATAGGTTTCTCCCTCTTCCATTGTTTTTTTTTGGTAAGTTATTTTAATCTATATTAATTCAAAGAGAAACATTACATAATCGACAGGCTTAATTGGTAAGCTGCGCTTAGCCAATACCAGCCTTCATTTATTTCATAGTAGCGCATGTATGGGGCTGCCTCTTGGGAGGAAACCATCCATGTAGTAGCTTCTGACAGTAAAACATTACAAGGTTTTCCTTGACACATGAAAAAACAAAATTTCTATAATATGCGCTAAAATAAAAGAAAATAGAAAAGAGTCGTGCAACCTCACAGTTATGGTGTTCCATCATCATCATTGGTAATAGGGTCCTCCTCCTCGATATGGCATCCATACTCCTATGCTATGGCTTCCTCCTCAGTAGTTGGCAGGCGTGGGGGCTTTGAAGCAGGTGCACATAGAATGGGAACAACCGGGTACTCAACATTCAGTACATGCATCCAAACACCCTCCGATCCCATGATCCATACATCGATGTCTTCCCTCGGGTCTCTTGTACCAGAAAGGGCTCAGTTTTGTGAGGAGTGGGATGCTCTTGGTGCACTAAGGTGGAATTCCTATGTCCCCTTCTACCCCTCTGAGTCTCCTGAGCTGGGGCTTCCTCCTCCTGGGTATGCAAAGGGCGTTGTGATGCATCCCTATTGAAGGATTCCAATTGGTTGTCTTGACCTTGCTGATAACGTCCCAGTAATGTACCTCTTTGGCCTCCCCTGATGGTCCTTTGGTGCTAATGCAGAGCCATGGGGGGGGAGGCACAGTTAAGGGTTGGGGGTTGGTGCACAAACGGATACTTGCGCTTTAGGGGAACTCTCAATAGAGGAGTGGGGAAAGGATGTGCACAAATGAGAACAGTGCAACAGGGGGTGCACAAATTGGGGGGGGGGGGGGGGGGTGTTGAAGCGAGGGGGATTGCCACTGAATGCATGCAGCTAGAAGTATATATTAAGGTAAGGAAAATCATGGGGGAGTGCATAGTTGAGTAGGTGCGTGACAGCCTGGCACTAGTATGGAGACACGTAGGGGGAAGGGCGCACCTCTGGTGAAAAACTTGAAGAGACTAAGGAAGTAGCAAAATAGCTAAGGGGACATGGAGGGATCTAGAAACAAACTAGAGCAGCTTGAGGATAGCACGATAAGGAGGGAACTCACCTTTTGAAGACCTATGGCATAAGCACAGATGTTGTGCATTATTGTGACACACTCACAGGTGCAAGCTACGACAATTATCTTGGTGCATCATGTGATTCAGGGTATGGCAGTGGATCAGATGCATCGAGGAACTCAAGTAAATGATTGCATAAGGGAGGTTCTGCACTAGGTAAAATTTGGCAGTCTTCGTCAGCCCATGCATGGGAAGAAACCATTTCATGTGTGTGTGTCCTGTCACCCACATCTGGGGGATGGTGATCCTTTTGGATAAGAGTTTGGCACTCCGTGAGCAGTGTGTCATCCTCAATCTGAGAGAAGTTAGAGTAGTGCAACGCTGTATGGATTTCCATGCCTTTATTGGCTAGGAGGTCTACAGCAATGTTTGCTTTCATGTGCACATGGTGAAATGTGATTGCCCTATGATCTGTAGCAACTGTTCCAGGAGCTTGAGCCGATTATCGATCTACCAGCTTGTGGAGACCTTTGAGGGGAGGGTGGGGGACAATGCAAGATATGGGTGGCTTCCTAAGTGATGATTTGTGAGTCTCCCTCCATTTCCAATGGAAAAAAATTGAACTCAATGGCTCTGGAAATTCCCTATATGGGCCCCTCCAACTACGCAGAATTGTTGTTTTCCCACCCCAAGTTTCCATAGAAGGAAAGAAGGGGTTTACCTTGGGAGTCTCTGAAGATGCCCCCAAAACTAGCATTCCCTGGGTTTCCTTCAAGGCTCCATCGAAATTTCATTTGAAGAATCTGGCTGAGGGGGGTCCCATTGATCAAGTGTGCTGGTTGTTTCAACATTCATGGGGAGGTTTTCCAGAGGGGTGTTGATGCTTATTTTCCAGTGGTTCCAGATATGGAATTCAGCAGTAGTTTTCGGGTGGTCTTCCTTACCCCAATGAGTCATGGTAAGAATTTCTACAAGGTTACTATGTATCTTAGCCCAAATTTTCTCTCGATTGGAGGCTTTGTCTTTAAAGATCATTTTTTTCTTTATTTCCAAACATTCCAAAGAAGTAAGCCTGGAAATAGCTGCCATAGTCGATTCAAGATTTTGCTAGAGTAGGGTGTATCCAGACATTTTCTAATGGTATTGATGATGTTTCCCCTGTCTTGATTGGTTTATTTGCATAAGATTTCATTCCTCTCCCACAGGGTGTTGGTTATGGGGCAAAGGTCCAGCAAGTGATATATGGTCTTATAGTCATTCTAAAAAAGAGGGCATATTGAAGGTCCCACAAAGCCTCGTTTCAGAAGATTCTCCCATGTGAGGATGCGCCATTGTTGACAAGCCATAAAAAGGTATCTACTTTGGGCTAGAGCTTGGCAGACCATATCTTCTTCCATATCTGATTGGTGGGGATAGGGTTTGACTATTGTAAGAGATTGTAGGATTCCATGGTGGAGTAGTTACCACTAGGATTATGGCCCCATCTTAGAATGTCGAGTCCCTGTTGGGCTCGGATTCTTCGTTTAGTCGTTAATTCCTCCCAAATGTCTTTGTGATTCTCATTGTTCCAATATGCTTGCCATCTATTTGTACAAAGCTAGGTTTTGTATCTTTGAGTGATTGCATTGGTCCAGAAGTCCTAGATGCAAGTTTGATGTCATGCTTGCATGACTGTACTCTAGAGGGGTCTAGGAAATATTGAGGATAAACTTAGTAATTACTGCCAAGAATCCTCCCAGAGTCTGTCTTGAGTGCCACTGCGCAGTTTCTAGAAGTTGTGGGATTGGATCAAACATTTTTGGTGGCTGTTAATATTCCAGATTTGGGATCCTCCTGGATCAATGTTGAATTGTATTAGGTACTCCTTGGGCCAATTCCTTACATATTTTTCTTCCCATATAGTTGCCCAAGGCATGTGAGGATTGGATACCCATTTCCACCATATGCTAGCTCCCATGATGTTTTTGTTGTGCTCAGGATCTCTCAGACCTATACCTCCCTATCTTAGACCTAGACCTCCCTACGATTTTAAGGGACATACTTCTTTCCAGTTGACTAGAGCCCATTTGTTTCTGTCATTAGTTCCTCGCCAAAGGAATTTTCTTTGCAAGTTGCACATAGCTTTGAGGACCCATTTTGGAACTACTATAATGGAGAAGAGGTAATTGGGAAGAGACTGAAGGACTAATTTTATGAGAACCATCATTCCAACTATGTTGAGGGAGCGGTGGGTCCAATTCGACATTTTGGTTTCCATTTGATCTAGCATCTCTCTCCTGAGGTGTGATTGATAGTTGAATCTATGAGAGGGGCTCCTAGGTATTTGGAGGGAAGCGAGGCTATGGTGAAGCTCAGAATGCGAGTGATGTTGTTGTTGAGCCCCAAAGATGTCCTTTTCTTTCACCAAATTTCACTTCATTTCCTTTGTCCTTTATCAATTATAGGCTTAAAAGATCAATAGGATTGATTAAAGTCACTTTAAGAATGCATAAAATGACTGACTTGCTATACTTTTATGGTTTTGTTGTTGTAGTGATTTTTTACTAGACTTAGCTACAGAATGCAGCCATTCTGTAGCTAGTCGCATATTCTGCAGCTATCTTTATGTTCACATAGGTTATAAGTGTCACTTAAAGGAAAAACACATATGGTTGAATTCCAGAACTCACCTACATCATTCCTTTCCCTCTACGAAGTCTGAGAAAAAATCTGCAAGTGGTTATGCACGTGGAGGAAACCAAAACTAAGAAGTAGACTTCTACCAGGACAAGAACTGTGCAGATGTCTTCAGAAAAGTACGAGGCCTCAATAGGAGTTCTAATTCGAATTTGATTGAAAAAGACACCTATCCCTATTTCTTCTCAATGAAAGTTATGTATTTTTCTTATAAAAATAACTCGGTGAACCGAGAGATAGTGAGCTAGTTGATATTTTGTTGTTAAGTTGTCCAAGACTGTAATACTCTGTTTTTTAAGCATTTCCATTTAATGAAATAAGTACAAATTTAATTCATGATCTGAAGCAATCTTGAGGAGATTCATGTTCCAATCCGATGGTAGAGGGCCCCTACTGTCCGAAAGACTTTGTGCTTGTTTTTTTAGATAAGTAACTTTAGCTCTGTTTCATTCTTAATTTAGGCAGTGTTCTGAAATTCATGTTTTATGCTTACTTACATCGAATAGTGCAGTCAATATTGTTCTCATGAATTGTTCCAAAATATCACTAAGACTGAATGAGATAGATTTGTAGTATTTCAAAGGCTAATTGCGTATTAGTTCAGCTCTATTAATTGCATTTCAAGTTTTATTAGTTAGTTGTATTCTAGTTCTGTTAAATTCGACTTAAAGGCCTCTTGTTCTTAGTCTCTTCTAACACATTATTATCATATGGACAATAATTAGTAATATAATTTTTAGGTCCTGACTGTTCTGCAATTTCTCATAATTTTACAAACAACCTTTTTTCCAAGCTATTCCAAGAGATCTCTAACCCTTGAATGAGGCTTAATAGTAACATTTTGAGTTGCAGAATGGGTTGATTTTAGTGTCATAAGTTAAATTAGCATAGGGTTCCTTACTATGTTGCAGATAATATTTTCTCAACGTGTTCCAACAAATTTCTAACCATGGATAATATTTTCTCTGTGATATTGTAAGTTGTTGTTTACTTAGAAGAACCTCATGGCATCAAACTTATCCTTTTCTCAAGTTGTTCCAACATACCTCTAATGAAATGAATTTGACTGAGTTAATGTTATGAGTTACTTTCCTTGTCAAGCTTTGCAATTGTTGAATTAGCATTTTCTGTTCTTAGGTGCCATACATAGTTTAGAGTAGATTTTTCTCTGTTTTAGTGTGACCAATAACTTCTCTTTGCCAAAAATTTAGTTCTTTTCCTCTTAGCACAAAAACACAAAACCAAAAAACACTATAAAAACACTAAACACAATGAAGTAGGAAGAAGATACCTAGGCACATATAGTGCACTTCACCTCAATAGTTTACTAGCCCTGGTTGACAATTTATGACGTCAATTTAGAAACACTAAGTTGAGCAGACATTTTGGCGCCGTTGTCGGGGAAGTGTAACTAGGTAGCCTTGTTTCTTACCTCCCAAAAACAATGATATGCATAGAGAAAGAGACTCAAGGGGTAGATTCATAAGAAGCAAAAGCTTTATTCCTAGAACACCACTTGTTCCACCAAGACCAAGAGGAAGCACACCTCCAACTCAAACCCACATCCCATCCTATACTGATCACAAACTTCTAGAAGGCTTAAGATTAGATATTCCATCAGAGAGACCTTCCACCTCATCCACTGAACCTGTCTTAGAAGAAGATTCAAGGACCCCTGCTAGAGACATAAACTTTTCCACTTCCATAGAAGAATCAACTATGGCAGAAGAAGGGGGAGGAGGAGTTTTTAATGGAGAACATACACTATTTAGAGGGGGTAGAGGTAGAGGTAGAGGTGTCGAAGGAGAAGGAGGTAGAGGTGAATAAGGAGGGAGAGGAAGAGGTAGGAGGGAAATGGGAAGATATTTTCGGTTTCCTATAGTAAATGAAGAAACCAATGCAACTATGGAAAAAATTTCACCCTCTGTCATTGCAAACTTCTATGGACTCAAAAGTGAAGATCCTGAAACCTTTCTATTTGAATTTTAAGTCCTATGTAGAACCTATGATTACTTACAAGATTCCCAAAAACTTAAACTATTCCCTTCAACATTGAAAGGAGCAACATTAAAATGGTTTATGAGTTTGATCAAAAGTTCTATTAGGACATGGGAAGACATGAAACAGGCATTTATAGAGAGGTATTTGGATAATTGTATGCCAGTCAACCATAAGTAGGAAGTGTTTAAAATGTTACAAAAAGAGGATGAAAATTTGGAAGATTTGTTGGAGAGGTTTAACTATAACATCAAGAGAGAAAAAATGGAAAACTTAGACCAAGATACTTTGAAAGCTCTCTTGTTGAAGACAATTAGGGATGAATGGTTATATATCCTTAATATGATGGGAAAAGAGGATATATCTCAGCTCACATTACCTAGAATACTTGAATTATGTATCAACCTTTCAAGAGGGAAATCTAAAACTATAAAAGGACCAAGAGACCCTGCTCTTGCAAGGGCAAGTAAGTCTACTTCTGGGACAGTAAGTAGGGCAGAAATAGGACATATGCCCGATGAATTCAAATCTGACATTTTAGGGAGTCTTAGTGAGAAAATAGACACCCTTAAGTTACAAAACAAGAAAAAATATGAATCTGATGCCTTAGCAATATTTTGTCCCAAAAGTAGAAAGAAGCATGCCTTGAGAGAGTGCCCTTTGGATGCAAAAGTAGTAGAGACTTGTGTAATTTTTTCAGAAAAACATGAGACCAAGAGTTTTCCTTCACTTTCTGGTCTTAAAGTTGTCTTTCAAGAAGAAACCCCTACAAATTCCACAGAATCTCTCAATTTTGTCTCTAGAAGGCATTGGCAAGGACCTCAAACACAGGGATTCCATGATCAGCTGTATAATCAACCCCCACCAAATTGGAATTCTTAGTAGCAACCTTGGCCACAATTTCAAAATCAATCTCAAACTTGGGCACAAGGAGTACAAATTACCTATGGAAGATACTCTCAATACTATCAATATCCACCATCCTATCCACCATATCCACATTTCCCTCCTCAAAAAAATCCTCAAAATCCACAACATCAAAATCCACCACATCCATTACCATTTCCTCAGAAAAAAAATCAGTTACCTGCCCAACCCATACCAAATCCCAACAATAAAAATCCTCATAACACATACATGATAGAAGGCCAACAGTTTCCAACCTATTTGATTACTCCTTTAGACCTTAATGATATTCAACTTAGGTCTGGAAGAATACTTGAAAAGAAGAAACCTTCTGTAATCATACAAGAGAAAAACAATTCTGAGGAAGATTCTCTATGGGTAAATAAAATTCTTGAAGAGAACGCATCTTTTCAAGTTCCAAACATCGAAAAATCAAAACAAAAAGAACCAATAATTTCAACTCCTATATTAGAGCAGTCATCAACATCCACCTCTACACCTCCCTTTCCAGAAATATTACAAATTGATAGGGGTGTAGAAAAACAAATTATGGTGCCTAATTATGATATCCTAGATGAGCTAAGGAATTTTTGTATTAAGATCCCATTATTACAAGCTATCAAGGAAATTCCAATCTTAGCAAAAACAATAAAGGAGTTGAGCATGAAAAAAACAGGAAAAAGAATCAAAGAGATAAATAAAATTCAACTGGAAGGAAAAATAGCAGATATCATGATGGGTAAGATTTCCATTCCAAAGTATCTAGACCCAGGAAATCCAGTTGTTAAAATACACATCAATGGAATTGAGATCCAAAACACACTTATTGATTTAGGAGCAGCAATCAATATCATGAGTAGAAAAATCATGGATAAACTAAATCTTCCTAATCCTATTTTTACACCCACATTATTACAATTAGTAGACAGATCTGTGATCAAACCTGATGGGGTAATAGAAGACATTCCAGTGTCCTTAGATTCTTGGGAGTATCCTGTGTATTTTATGATCCTAACTCCTAAGAATAATCTAGGAGGACATCCTATTATATTAGAAAGACCTTGGTTAGCTACAGCTGATGCTTTCATTAGCTGTAGATCTTGTGATATGTACATCTCTGATGGTAGTTCAACCAGTAAATTTACTTTGTATCCTCCAGAAAAAAAAATTACAGAATTAGATGATACTCAATGGATTGAGGATGAAGAAGACATACAACCTCTCTTCACAATTTCAGAAATTAGTGAAAATAGCCAGATTCCAAATACCTAAGAAAATTTTGAATCCTCTTCAAAATACAAACATGAACAATTTCAAGAAAATCCCAACATTGAGTTTTTATCATCAAGACAGATGTCTCTTTATTCCATGGATAAATTTGGCAGCTCTACAATTGAGATATTTCCAGGTAAAACTTTAAACATAAACAAGAACCTAGAGAAATCTCAACAAGAAAAGCTAGTCAAGATATTACAGATACATTCTTCTACATATACATGGGAGTACACTGATATGAAAGGGATAAGCCCTAAGACTTGCACTCATCACATCTACATAGAGGAAAATTGTAAACCAATCAGACAACCTCAGAGATGGATGAATCCAAATCTTAGGGAGATTGTTAAAGAAGAATTGCAGAAATTTTTAAACGTCAACTTTATCTATCCCATTTTAGATAGTCAGTGGGTTTCTCCTTTGGTAATTGTGCCAAATAAAAATGGAAAATGGAGGGTATGTATTGACTACCAGGAATTAAACAAAGCTACTCTTAAAGATCATTTTTCCCTACCTTTCATAGATCAGGTGTTAGATACATTAGCTGGAAAAAAGTACTTATCATTTTTAGATGGGTTTAGTGGTTATAACCAAATTCAAGTAGCACTTTAAGATCAAGACAAAACCACATTTACCTGTCCTTGGGGTACCTATGCTTACCGATTATTTCCATTTGGACTATGCAATGCACCCACAACATTTCAAAGGGATGTAATATGAATATTTTCAGATCTAATACATGATTGTGTAGAGGTATATATGGATGATTTCACAGTCTATGGAAACACATTTGAAGAAGCCTTAGCAAACTTGGAAAAAGTTTTAAAAAGATGTAAAGAAGCAAATCTTTCACTAAGTCATGCGAACTGTTTTATGATGTTTACTGAAGGAATTGTTTTGGGGAATCACATTTCAAGGGATGGGATTAGAGTTGATGAGTCAAAATTTGAAGTCATCTCTAACTTATATATTGCAAGCTGTAAAAAATATGTTAGGATTTTTCTAAGATTTACAGGATATTATCAAAGGTTTATAGAAAACTTCACCAAGATAGCATCTCCACTTTTCAAACTACTTACCAAGGACTGTGAATTCAAGTGGAATCCTGATTGCTAGTTAGCCTTTGAGACCCTGAAAACAAAAATATCTGAAGCACCTATTTTAAGGGGACCCAACTGGAAATTACCTTTTCATATTTCAACAGATGCCTCAGATACAACTTTAGGAGCAGTATTGGGACAAAACGACCTGATTCCTTATGCCATCTACTATACAAGTAAAAATTTGACTCCTTCAGAGTTAAATTATACTGTAACTGAAAAAGAGTTCTTAGCTGTTGTTCATGCCATAAATAAATTCAAACACTATATAACAGGCTATGAAACTTTTGTTCACACAGATCACTTTGCAATTAAATATCTAATGAACAAATCAATTACTAATGGCAGAGTCATAAGATGGTTATTGATTTTACAGGAATTCAACATTACCATTCTAGATAGGCCTGGAAAATAAAATATAGTAGTTGATTTCCTATATAGACTCCAAAACATTAAATACAACACTCCAGTTGAAGATCAATTCCCTGATGAATATCTTTTTTCAATTTCTACTCAAACTCCTTGGTTTGCTGACATTGCTAATTATTTAGTTTTAGGGAAAATTCCTTCAATAATGAATGAAAGAGACAAAAGAAAGATCATTTATGACAGTGAAAAATATTCATGGGTTGCTAATGAGTTATACAAAATAGGTCCAGACTTTATCATTAGGAGATGTGTTCGAGAATATGAGATGCCTGAGATTCTCAAGGCATGTCATGATGAACCTTGTGGCGGGAAATTTGCTGATAAAAGGACAGCTTATAAGGTCCTTCATTTAGGATACTATTGGCCATCCCTTTTTAAAGATGCTAAAGAGTATGTCAAAAGGTGTGACAGTTGCCAAAGGGTAGGGAAACCTTCTCCTTCATGTGAGATGCCATTACATCCTCAGGTACATATTGAACCTTTTGAGAAATGGACTTTAGATTTTGTAGGACCTATTAGTCCTCCATCAAGACAAAAGAAATATATATTAGTTTTCACTGATTATGTTACCAAATGGGTAGAGGCCAAGCCATTACTTTCTGCTACTGAAGAATCTGTAGTTAATTTTCTTTTTGAGGATATTTTTACTCGTTTTGGTGTCCCAAGGGAAATTGTTACAGATCAAGGAGCTCAATTCACATCAAGGCTAGTGGAACAAATGATGGAGAGGTAAAAAATCAGACACAGAAAATCTACTCCCTATCATCCACAAGCAAATGGTCAAGTGGAATCTACTAATAAGGTCATTGAAGGGATCCTAACAAAGACTGTTCATTTACATAGAAGATATTGGGTAGACAGGCTTCCTGAAGCCTTGTGGGCCTATAGAACTACATGGAGAAGCACAACAGGTCATACTCCTTATGAACTTTACGGAAAACAAGTCTTGTTTCCCATAGAGTTTCAGATTCAAACTTTCAAAATGGCATTCCAGCTAGGACTTGATCTAACAGAAGCACAAAAGCATAGATTGGAGCAGATTAATGAATTGGATGAGATCAGACAGGATGTAGTCCAGAGAACAAATATAGTCCAGCGGCAAAGGACTAGATGGCATGATAAGTACATTAAGGAAAAGAAATTCAAAGAAGGTGATTGGGACCTCTTGTTTGATTCAAAGTTCAAATATTTTCAAGGTAAATTCCAAACACATTGGCTTGGGCCATATGAAATTGTGAAATTTTTTGACAATGGAGCAATAAAAATCAGGACAATAGATGAAGAGAAGGTCACTTTTCTTGTAAATGGTCATAGATTGAAGTTGTATCATAAGCCACTTTCAAGAGAAGATTTTTTCAAGAGATTCCAGGAGAACAGTGATGTGAAGTTAATGAAGAAGAATCCTTCTTCTTCATCAACTTAATTGAATTTTCTAAATTCAGATGCATGAAAAAAAAAAAAGTATAAACATGAAAACTAATCACTGTTTAGCATGTTTATACAGAAAAGATAAAGTGAAAATCAGAATCCTTCTGACACTTTATCTTTTCAAATTTGTTCTTTTCCTGCAAGCAGCTATCACAAAATCATAAGTACAGGCCCATTTTATATATCATATTCCACTTATGATCCATTTCACTCCATCATGTCTCACTTCATTCATATTTCATTCACTCTATTCATCCATACTTCATTCACTCCATTCCATGGTCCACCTCATTTTCATTTCAGATTTTTAAATTTGATCTCTTTCTGCAATTGAGTATTACAAATCATAAGTTGCAGGCCACTTTTCATATTTCATTCCACTTTACATTTATGATCCATTTCATTCCATTATATTTCACTTCACTCATGCTTCATTCCACCATATTTCATGATCCATTTTATTTCATTTCACACTACATTCCATCCATGTTTCAAAGCTTCTACGGGCATATTCTGCAGCCAGCCAAACATTGTGCAGCCAGATATCCTGCAGGCAACTATCCAGCAACCACTTGTTCAGCAGAAAATTGATCCTGCACACCTATGTCAACAAGAAAAATTAAAGGGATTATGAATAATGAAAGATCAATGATTTTCAAAGGAAGACAAAGCATATTAAAAACCACAAAAATCAAAAGAAGGGCTAAGGTAACTTGTGAAATTATTATGATAACAAATTATGAAAGTTATAGTATGGTTAAGTTATATGTATGTTTCATAAAGTTATTTTGATTATTCGTATTGATCAAGTCTATCAAGCCTATCATAAAATTCATGGACAAATCCCTTCCATTCCGCCATATCAAATCATCATTTATTAAAAATTAATGGTTAGTACTTGAAGTGACCTATTAGGTCACGTCACTAACCCGAAGTATTCAGTGATGATTTTGAAATTCTCACGAGATTTTTCCGCGGTCTTTCACTCCATGACAACTCTCAAACTCATTTATTCGTGTAATTTACCCTCACCGTATTTCACTCATTCCATAATCACTTCATGTCATTTTTCCGTAGCCAATTCCTGTCTGCAAAATAGAGAAGTCATCTTTGGGGTGAAAACAACCTTCTACAGCCATTTTTACCATGAATAGGAGAGTAGTTACGGAGCAGTAAATTGAAGATTGAGAAAAGAAACCATGGGACTCATTGTAAGATCCGAAACAATAGGAACAAAATACCTAGAGGGTTACCCACAGATTAGAGAAATGTTACAACAGGTGGGGTGGCTATAGTTTTTGGAAAAGTTCAATGGATTCCATAAGGAGGTTACCAAGACATTTTCCTGGTCCTTCAACGAATCAGAAGTTGAAATAGGTGATGTCAAGTTCACTATCACAGAATCCTTCATTGCAGAAGCAGCAGAATTACCAAGGCAAGGTGAACGATGGTTCAAAAACAAGGAATTTCACAATGAGGCATGGAGGCAGATGCTCAAAACATCAGGTATGGATATCTCAGTTTTCAAGAAAGGCATTCCTAGTTCAGCCTTAAAGAATAAGTGGCGAAATATGTTGTTAATTCTGCAAAAGTTTATAACTTGTGAAGGAAGGTTTGGCACCCTATATGTTTATCATATTCGGCTTATGATGCATTTCCTAGATGAAGAAATCAATTTACCCTTTTTCTTACTCCATAGCCTAAAGAGGATGGCTTCTAATGTACAAAAAAGGGTTCAATTCTTAGAAACCACCTTGTATCACCATGGCCTAATTAAAATCCTAATTGAGCATCATTTGAGAAAGGTGGGAGACAATTGGGATGAGTTCCTCTTGAGGAATCACTTTGAAGAACCTAAAGAAACTCCATCTGAAGGCAAAATTGCAAGAAGAAGCAGGAGAGGAAAAATTTCCAAATCTGTTAAAACTGGTAAATCCATACAAGAAGACAGTGAGGAGATTATCTCTGAAAAATTGGCTGAAATTAAGAAACAACTTAAAAAGGAGAATATAATAAGAAAGTATGCCAAGGAGAGAGGTGAGGGACCATCTAAGCTAAGATGAAGCCATAGGCTTAGAGGCATATTAAAGAAAACAGGGGTTAAACAAACGGGAATCATAGATATTGAGGATGAAGAGACACCAACTGATAGATCTCGTAAGTACCAGTATGAAGAGGATTTTGATAGAGGAACTTTGGAGGTAGACCCAGCACAATAACAAATCTATAATTATGTTGAGTCATTGGAAAAGAGAGCCTCGGAAAACATAGGAAGAACTCCTAGCCCACAAGAGTCTTCCATTGAAGTGTTGAGAAGGGATAAATATGAACTGGAAGTACTTAATAGGCACATAAAAAATGAAAATGAAATATCAAGGGAACAAGTCAAGCTGAAAAGTAACATGAACACAACTCTCTCTCTGCAAATAGAAAAATTGTACAAGGCTAGTGAGAAGCTGAAGAAGAAAAATAAAAAGTTGAGCAGGGCACTTATAAACCTGAGATTCAAATTGGTCATAAGGAAGCCTAGGATGCCACTGAACATCAAGCAAAAAAGAAAAAGGAAGTTAGATTTCCTAGCATAAGTTTCAGAATACATGGATTAATTGCATGAGGACATGCAAAATCTTTGCAGTGGGGGTATGTTGGGCCCCAAAGCTGTCCTTTTCTTTCACCAAATTTCACTTCATTTCCTTTTTCCTTTATCAATTATAGGCTTAAAAGATCAATAGGATTGATTAAAGTCACTTTAAGAATGCATATAATGACTGACTTGCTATACATTTATGGTTTTTTTGTTATAGTGATTTTTTACTAGACTTAGCTACATAATGCAGCCATTCTGTAGCTAGTCACATATTCCGCATCTATCTTTATGTTCACACAGGTTAAAGGTGTCACTTAAAGGAAAAATGCATATGGTTGAATTCCAGAACTCACCTACATCATTCCATTCCCTCTACAAAGTCTGAGCAAAAATCTGCAAGTGGTTATGCACGTGGAGGAAACCAAAACTAAGAAGTAGACTTCTACCAGGATAAGGACTTTGCAGATGTCTTCAGCAAATTACGAGGCCTCAAAAGGAGTTCCAATTATATTTTGATTGAAAAATACACCTATCCCTATTTATTCTCAATGATAGTTATGTATTTTGCTTATAAAAATAACTCGGTGAACCGAGAGACAGTGAGCTAGTTGATGTTTTGTTGTTAAGTTGTCCAAGACTGTAATACTCTATTTTTGAAGCATTTTCCTTTAATGAAAGAAGTAAAAATTTAATGCATGATATGAAGAAATCTTGAGGAGATTCGTGTGCCAATCCGATGGTAGAGGGCGCCTACTGTCCGAAAGGCTTTGTGCATATTTTTTTAGATAAGTAACTTTAGCTATGTTTTGTTCTTAATTTAGGCAGTTTTCTGAACTTCATGTTTTATGCTTACTTACATCGAATAGTGCAGTCAATATTGTTCTCATGAATTGTTCCAAAACATCACTAACACTGAATGAGATAGCGCTGTATTATTTCAAAGCCTAATTGTGTATTAGTTCAGTTATGTTCATTGCATTTCAAGTTTTATTAGCTAGTTGTATTCTAGTTCTGTTAAATTCGATTTAAAGGCCTTCATTATTTACAAACTGCTCTTGCTCTTAGTCTCTTCTAACACATTATTATCATATGGACAATAATTAGTAATATCATTTTGAGGTCTTGACTGTTCTACAATTTCTCATAATTTTACAAACAACCTTTTTTCCAAGCTATTCCAAGAGATCTCTAACCCTTGAATGAGGCTTAATAGTAACATTTTGAGTTGCAGAATGGGTTGATTTTAGTGTCATAAGTTAAATTAGCATAGGGTTCCTTACTATGTTGTAGATAATATTTTCTCAATGTGTTCCAACAAATTTCTAACCATGGATAATATTTTCTCTGTGATATTGTAAGTTGTTGTTTACTTAGAAGAACCTCATGGCATCAAACTTATCCTTTTCTCAAGTTGTTCCAACATACCTCTAATGAAATGAATTGGACTGAGTTAATGTTATGAGTTACTTTCCTTTTCAAGCTTTGCAATTGGTGAATTATAATTTTCTGTTCTTAGGTGCCATACATAGTTTAGAGTATATTTTGCTCTGTTTTAGTGTGACCAATAACTTCTCTTTGCCAAAAATTTAGTTCTTTTCCTCTTAGCACAAAAACACAAAACCAAAAACACTAGAAAAACACTAAACAAAATGAAGTAGGAAGAAGATACCTAGGCACATATAGTGCACTTCACTTCAACAGTTTACTAGCCCTGGTTGACAATTTATGACATCAATTTAGAAACACTAAGTTGAGGATTGCCGATATCCAAGGGCATTGCCGATATCCCGAAGATTCATCCCATCCCAGTAGTCCTGGGGGAGGGTATAGAGCCTGATCCAAACTAGAACCCAAGTGAGGTCTTGCTTTTCTGGGTTGAAGCGTTCTACCCAGTTGCACAGGTATAGACCTATCGAGTTGAAGAAGTATGGCCCTTCGTCCATGATCTGGTTTTGTCTTCAATGCAGGTGAAAATCACATTGAAGAAGCCCTTGGCACATAGATGTAGATTGATATGACCTTTGGGTTTCCATTTGGAGGCTATCCACCCTAAGAGGTATTTTTATGTGGGTGAGAAACCCATGAAATTTAATTTCAAGGCATGGTCCTTCATGTATTGGATTCTTTCATTGATTCGTTGCGCAGGGAGCTCGATCTTAGTTCTAGTGGTAGCTTTGGGTATGCATCTGGAAGAAGTTATTGTTTCTGCCTTTTCTTCTGCTATGGAGGTCAAATTTTTCATGGGAGATGCCCTTGTTGTGTCATGAAGCGGCCCAGACTTCTGTTGATGGTTGTTATCATCCCCTGTCACTACTCCTATTGAAGGCGAGCCAGAGGTGGGGGGAACTACTGTCCCCCCACTGGTCTCTATCATTAGGGAGCGTCTAGGTGCTCCAGGAGTAGTAAGGAACCTCAAGAGCTTGGAGGAAGATCTTCCCTAGGCAGCCTGCTCAGAAACCACCAAACCCTAGGTCATGGCGGCACTGCTACCTTCGTCTATGTGTTATCCATCTAGTTCCTCCCTCTTCCATTTTTGTCTTTCAACACATCATCTATTTAGTTTGACAATGCCAAAGATATTCCATCATCTCTAACTCAGAGGTCAACTCCCTCTTAAGCTAAAGCAAGGCTTTCTCACTTCTCCCTCTAACATGATTTCTTCTTCATTCAACTAGAATATGTTTTTTCATGATCTTCTCCCTCTCACTGAGAGAATATTATTTTCAATTCTTGTTATGCTTCCATTTGCCACACACAAAATTAAAACTTGTTGAACTCTTTTCTCCCTCAAAACTCATATTTAATTTAGTATAATATTTGTAAACTCAAGTAATTAATTAGGAAAAATATTCTTATCACACACTTTACTTTGTTCTTCAACTTCTTCCATATGCGACTTTCACTATGTACCTACAATCCTCACTAGGAGGCCATTGAGAATAATTACATCCAAGCAAAAAATATAAAGGCAAGAGACTATCAAACAAGAGAGATAAAATACTTATCTTTTGAGAGGAGATTCAACTCCCTCTTGACCTTTAGACTTCTTGTATCCATATTTGTCAACTTCATCCACATTATTATCATGTTGATACAATTAAGTAATTAAAAAAACTAGGGTTTTTTTTTGTTTGTGAAAACATCTCATCCTAGGGTTTTTTCCATAACCCAAGGAATTCTCCAAGCCCTACTAGGTTTTCTAGGGTTTATGATTGAAAATTGGGTAGTTTGGGGATGAATTTCCCCAAAGGGAAACGTAGGCCCCAATAAAATCCCATCTACTTCAAAGGAACGCTCATCATGCTCCAAATAAAATTTACATTGAGATTTAAAATTAATTAAAGAATATTATGGCATTCCTCCTTGGTGTGTTAATTAATTACGAATTTGGGAAAACAATTATTTGTTAAAATATATATTTTAAGTCAATTCAAAATTTAATTTCCCTCCATAAGTCGGCCATCCAAATTTTCAAGTCAGCTTGCCCCAAAAGTCATGACCCTTCATAGGCAGAGAAAATTATAAATATTCGTCTATGTTCCTCCATTTGGCATGGATCTTGTCTAGTCTTTGTGGCATGGATTCACTCTAATCTATGTGGCATATGGATCATTATGGAAATTTAATATTTCTATGTGGCATCAATATCACTATCTCTATGGCATGACAAGTTGTATGGTATGTCTCTTGAGCAAATCGTAAGATACCTCCTTGAAGCTCACACATCTTAGTGGCTCTCGCATTCTATGAATTGAATTTGAGGGTTGCTTTACTTATGGCTCGCATTCTCTATATGGATCATAACGTTTGGTTCATATGGAAAGAAATTTTTGGGGTTTTTCCCTGGTCTCTAACCAATCTTGGTGTCCCCTTTATGCATGCTTTTATTCTTTTTTTCCTTTATGTTTCATTGCAATTTTGATGTTATTTTTCTTTCCACATAATTTTTAATGACTTTAATATGCTATGGAGTGAATGTGATATGTAAATGATGAAAAGTTTAAAATGAAATTATCTACAACAAAGAACAATATATCCCTGAGAAAAATTAACATTTATAAACCCTGGATGTAAAAAACCATAATTTCTCTTTACAAGAGATAGTTCAATATAGGGTTTGTCCAAAAACCCTGGATACCTTATTCAAAATATTCCAAACCCTAACTCCTTGCAAGTCATATTCCAAAAATACATATAATCTCATTCTTTAATATTGATTCTCAATCCAAGTAGTCTACCAAAATAAATGACTTGGAGTCCAAGAGAAGATCAACCTCTTCTTGTAAGCTCAGAAATATTTTTTGCACGGTTCAAGATAGAATATTCATGCCTTCGTGATTCTTCAAAATTAGATATTTCAGCTTCCCTTTGAGCATAATTCAAAATAGAGAGAATTTTTCTTTAAATAGGAGACTTCAAGGAACTATCTTCATATTTGATGGCCAATGTATTTTCCACACATTTTCCTTGAATTCCTTAAACATATAAGGAAACTTCAAATATTAGATTGCAATATGGTTCTTGAATACTTGATATGATATTTCCATGGTTCTGAACCTTTCTCCATACATTTTTGATGTAGGAAAAACAAACACAATTCCTATCAATCAAATTATTATAGTAAAATGTGCAATTTTACCAAGGCCAGATCTATTCTTCATACATGACAAGATTGATTCGTCTCTCAACGGTCTAAGTGTGCAAGGCCGATTTACGATGTCCCTTGCTTACACATACCAATATACCTTTGTTGCCACTACATGAATGAAAATTCTTTTCAAGCACAAGTTATATAAATGCCATTTAACAACTCAAAGTGATCTTTAAGATTACATTGTTTAAATATACCATAAATAAAATTGGGCTCGGTGATTTATTGAATGACAAGTAAATCAAAATCGAGTGCTATTTGGTTTGCGTCCATACTTCACAAATCATCACAGTGATTTTTTACACTGTATGCAATCCCGGTTTAAGGCTCGTACTATGGTTTGGGTTCTGCAACCTTGCCAAAAATATTCCATGTTCACTAATGCACATGGGTTTTTCATGTTGCAGAACCTCACAACCTCTTCCAGTTGGTGGCTACATGGTTCCTTACTGTTGTGGGCTTCAATTACGACTGTTCAAATCTCTTATCTACATTCCAAAGGCTGTGGTTTACTTTGTGATTCCAACTATGCCTGCTAACACTGTCCCTTCAACCACGCGTCATGGCATTCACATGTGACCATATGCTCTCTCCCATCGCAGAAATTAAATTCAACCAAGAATTTGGGATGGTAATTCATGACTATGATCCATTGCTCTTCAATGACAGTCTTCTACTAATACAATCCTCCTCCTGCACTTCACACACTCCAACAAATATACACATAAAAATATACACAAATTGCAGATTTAAATAAACTCATAATATCAATTTCAATCGGAATGATCTAAATTTACTAATACATGAAGTTGTAGTCTACATATAAAAAAATCCTCAGTGAGATTAATCACAACATGGGCTAATAATTCGTTAATTTCCCCTACTACATTTACATTTCTTATGCTAATACTTCTCTCTCTCTCTCTCACTATTTTTCCTCTCCAGCTTCCTCTTATTTATACAAAATATGTGAAGCTATTCTTCTCAGAATAGAGTTCTTCTAGAATTTTTCCAACAAACCAATGCCTCCCTATTTTTAAGCACCTACTCCTATATTGGATCTATTGCACGCAGGGAAAGAAAACAAATGCTAAAATTATTCCTAATTTACTTAAATACAAAAAAAACTAACAATACTCCATAAATAAATAACAAATTTAATAAAATAATTAATTATACTACTCCTAAGTCTATTTTACTTCAATTTAGCCACAACATGTGACCAATATGTCACATTGCTATCTAAGTCCTTGATGCTCCTGCATCAGACTCCCGGGGAAGAAAACTAATCTTGTAGTACTTTGGAATCGATTCCCAACTTTTGTAGCTCTGTTGTAGTCATCCAACTGGCGTCTTCCACTGGCTGCCCTTTCCACTTGACCAAATACTGATAATAAGTTTGACTCCTAGTTTTATTTGATACTCTCTTTTCCAAAATGGCTTCCACTTCTCTTTTCCCTGCTTTGGGCATCTGCTCTTCCCAATTCACTGTTGGGCTTTCTTCTACTGTGGCGTCTCTTTGTAGTTCTCCTTCTGGTTCTCGATATAGGTACAAATCTACGATACATGACTAAATCACCCAATTGGATTTCCCTTTTCCGCTTCCTCATATCTGCTCTCTACTTTTCTTTGCTACTGCATTCTTGCCATATTCTTTTGACATCTTCCTGTAGTTTCTGCATAATTAAGATCACCCTGCTCAAATTATTTAGCAATTTAAATTTTCGAATTGTTGCTTCTATCCATTTGAGTGGCTGATTATTTTCTCTGATTATTTCAATAATGGGTGCACAAATCTGACTAAAAATTTGAATAAATTTTTGGTAGAAAATTGAAAAATCATGGAAGTTTCTTACCTCAAATATGCTTCTAGGAGTTGGCCAATTCACAATTGCTTGGATTTTCTCCGGATCCATTTTCAACCCTTCTATAGAGACTGAATATTCCTTCAAAACTTCACTCATCAACCAGATGGTGATTTTATTTATGGCTCGAGAATCTGTGCACATGTGCCATTCACCTCCCTTCTTTGGACTGACTATTGTTGGCACAACACATGGACTGAGGCTTTCTCTGATTAACCCTTTATCCATCAACTCTTGCACTTGTCTTCCAATTTTGGCATTTTCCTGCGGTGTTATATCCTATAGGCTTATTTATTCGAAAAACTGGCTCCAAGGATTAGTTCAATGTGGTGACTAATACTCCTGATGGGTGGTAAATTATTCGGCAACTCATCCACAGTAATATCAGCAAAATCATTCAATAGATTCCAAATTTCTTCAAATAAATATTATAAATTTGTAGAAGTTAAAATTACCTTGGGTCTTTCAATAATAACAAAATTCATCTCCTCACCCTTCTTAATGTCTTGCAACAGGGTTTTCTACTCATCAACATAACGTTGTTTCTAGGTGCTTCCTTGTCAGCTTTAGGTTTCAATGGTAGCAGTGTATGCTTGTTCCCATTTTTTTCAAAAGTATAAGTGTTTCTGCTGTCATCTTGTGTGTCTTTTTTGTCAAACTCCAGGGCCTCCCTAGCAATATGTGACATACATCCATCGGCATTATATCACATAAAATAACATCCTTATAAGTACCAATCTGAAATTCAACTTTACATTGTCCAGTTACAATAATCTGATGGCCTTTCTCAAGCCACAATAATTTATAAGGAGTGGGGTGCATTGTTCTCTCCAACTTCAAATTTTCTACCATCTCTGTAGAAACATGGTTATCAGTACTACAGCTATCAATTACCAATTTTAAAAACTTACCCTTTGACTTACATATAGTTCTGAACAAATTCCTTCTTTGAGCTAGTTCTCTGGCTTCCTTAGCTTCTTTAAGTAATATCGTTTTCAACAACAAGGATTCTCCAGCTTCAGGTGGTTCCTCTTTGGCTACAGTCTAAGGAATCTCTTCCTTTGTTTCAACAACATTCACATTGTGTTGGGTTGCTGATCTATTGTGATGACAATCCCATTGCACATGTCCCCATTCACCACATGCAAAGCACCAAACATCTCTTCCTCGACCACTACCTCTGGGCACAAACCTTCCACGAACAGAATCTCCCCTTTGTTGTGATCCATTCCTCAAACTCTCTACTTCATTTTGAGAGTGTTGAAATCTGGATTTAAATGTTCCCCCATCTTTTGCCGGACTCTTGCCTTTATTTCTCTGATTTTGTTTGCACAACAATTTTTATTCTACCCTCAAAGATGCTTGTTAAGAATTTTCAATCGTCCTGAGATTTAATAAGCTAATATCATCCTGTATTTCATATCTCAAACCATTTATATATCTAGCTACCTTCTCTAATTCATCTTCAATATGACCTAATCTAATACTCAGCTTATAAAATTCTTCAATATATTCTTTGATGGTCATCCCCTTTTGTCTTAAATTTTGCAATTGTCTAAACAGATTTAATTGGTGATCCTTCAGCATAAACTTTCCTTTCAGCTTACTTACCATATTATCCCATTGATTGACTTTGGGTTTCCCTTTTCTCTCACTGGACAACTGCAATTCATCCCACCATAGGGCTACATGGCCTTTCAATCTTGTGGCTGCAAACTTCACTTTCTTCTTTTCGTCGACTTCTTCATAGTCGAAATATTTGTCTAATGAATTGATCCAATCCATTAGTACCTCCACACTAAGACTTAAATCATATAAAGGTACTTCTACCTTCGGTCTACTACTGACCTTTGTGAGAATCTACCTCGCTTTCTTCCTCCACTTCTTCATCGGTAGTCTCTTCTTCATCGGCACTGGAAACTCCACCATCTGTCGCTCTTCTTTGAGTGGTTTCCATTATAGCTATTCTCGTGTGCAAGTGTTGGATTTCATCTAGAAAAACCACGTTTTCTATAGGTCTCCCTTGACCTATCCCAGCTCTACCTACTCCCGCTCCTCTTCTGGGCAACATTCTCTCTGAAATGCTCAAGAACAACTTAACCTGGCTCTGATACCAAATGATGTAGGAAAAACAAACACAATTCCTACCAATCAAATTGTTATAGTAAAATGTGCAATTTTCCCAAGGCCATATCTATTCTTCATACATGGCAATATTGATTCGTCTCTCAACGGTATGTGTGTACAAGGTCGATTTACCATGTCCCTTGCTTACACATACCAATATACCTTTGCTGCCACTGCACAAATGCAAATTCTTTTCAAGCACAAGTTATATAAATTCCATTTAACAACTCAAAGTGATCATTAAGATTCCGTTATTTAAATATACCATAAAGAAAATTGGGCTCGGTGATTTATTGAATGCCAAGTAAATCAAAATCGAGTGCTATTTGGTTTGCGTCCATACTTCACAAATCATCACAGTGATTTTTTACACCGTATGCAATCCCAGTTTAAGGCTCGTACTGTGATTTGGGTTCTGCAACCCTACCAAAAATATTCCATGTTCACTAACGCACATGGGATTTTCATGTTGCAGAACCTCACAACCTCTTCCAGTCGGTGGCTGCGTGGTTCCTTGCTATCGTGGGCTTCATTTATGACTGTTGAAATCTCTTATCTGCGTTCACAAGGCTATAGTTTACTTTTTGATTCCGACTACACTTGCCAACACCGTCCCTTCAACCACACGTCGTGGCATTCACACGTGACCATACGCTCTCTCCCATCACAGAACTTAAATTCAACCATGGCTTTGGGATGGAAATTCGTGACTGTGATCCATTTCTCTTCGATGGCAGCATTCTACTAATACAATCCTCCTCATGCACTTCACACACTCCAACAAATATACACATAACAATTTTTGAGGCGGTAAATACCCTCTGCAGACAGAGGCGATCCTACTAGCCCAGATCGGGTCTATCAACAATTAAATCATGGAATGATGTTGGTTCCTAGTTACGAGAAAGATAAAGATCGCAATAAGTAGCCTACGTTGAATCCCATGTTTTCATTGTCGATGAAGAAGCGATGCTCCTCGTCCCTAGCCTGACAGATCACAATCCTTCTGTTCGTCACGTTCGAACACCTATACACATGCAGAGAAATGATGACATACAACGTAACATCTAAAGAATGTAACTATATATTAGTCAGAGAGGATATAATTCATTGCATTTCATAAAAGAGTAAACACATGAATGGAACCAAAATCAGAGTCGCTTATATTAATGATGACAAAAATGGAGATTACAACCAAATTCTCTGACGCTATGATCTTCCTTCAGTGGGGCTTGCAGTGGATCATGTCTCAATGAAGCCTATCGAGAATTTGAACAAAGCTCTCTCTTACAGGGGTCTTCTCGGCTCTACTTCAATAGTTGCTCAGATATATTTTTCTTCCTACAAATTCAGCTAGCTTGCTAATGGAGAGGGCAAGCTTTTATAGATGGAGGAAGGGAAGTTGGGATCCCTATAATCATGGGATAGGCCCTATCTCTTAGGAAGGTTCCATGAGAGGTGGAAAACTACTTCCTATACATGGAGATCCGGAGCCAAACCACTCAACTTCTTTTGATGATTCATTTTGGAGTTTGTTAGAACCAAACTTCCGCCATTTATTTTTTTTTAAAATTCCTTAATGGGCTTGGTGCAAGTGAGACATAGGGACAGTGCACTGATTGGTGCACCCTATAGTGTGGATTTCCCCCATTGGCGCGAGGGATGAACTGACTAGTCGCGCCAAGGCTAAAACACCTGTTTTTAGGGTTTTTCGGAGGAAATGTTCTTCAGGAGAATGTTTATCCTTAGGCACGAGGATGTTATGAAGGTGTTTTCAGGACATGTTTCTTCTCACAGATCACGGGAATAGCCCTCCAATTTGCAGGACGAGGGATTGTAGGGACGGTGAAAAAATACTGTGTAACAAATGCCCCATAAAGCATGAGGTCCGAGAGAGAGGGAGGGGTGAAATTCTTTGTGAGAATGTGCCCAACTGAAAACACTATCGTTGGAAAACCTGTGAAGACAAATACAACTAATATCTCAGATACATGATATGTGGTATGGGTGTAGCCATCCATAATAGAGTGTACAAAAATCGGGATCCAAGGTATGGACACAACCATCCAGTAAATAAGGATCAACAAGTAGACTCAGGTATTATCACAGCCATCCAATCGAATGAGTCATGTAATACATGATAATAATCCACAAATAATCCACAGCCTAGATGTATATCAGACAAAATCAATGGTCTTTCGCTCCATCTCAACTTGAACAGAGTACAAGTTCAAGCATACGAATATGTGAGCTAAAGTCGAACATGAAAGAACATCATCTGATTACCAACCAATAATGAAATTTGTTAATAGACACGAGAGAAACCACCAATAATGACGATGGCCCTCAAGGTACATGAGCTACAATCCATAGAATTTGAACAATGGGCTGGTGTCAAACACCTGCAGAATCATCTGATCGAAGGTCAATAATGAAAACCTTGCGTCGAATGCGAAGAACCTACCATTGAGGCATGCATGCTCCAAGGTACCTGAAGGGAGTCTCTAGACCAACTTCCTGGATAATGAGCTGAAGTCGACAGGAAGTGACCTTGATCAAATGTGGGCATAGTGTTTCCCACATCATTGACGTGAGACAGAGGGACATAATTTTTGTGAATTAAGATCGACAGAGAATCAGAGGGAGGTTGAAAACTGCAGAGGCCATCTTCTCTTGAAAATATCGGTGGCACAACATTGTATTTGGTAGTATTTGACATCAAAGGATCTGAGGTCATGGTGACGTGGCAAATAAAAGATGAGTGGTCAAAAGAGATTACCAAAACCCATGGTGGCAAGCAAATAATGAGATGAGATGTCCCCAACCCGACACGAATGCAAACAAGTGCCATGTTCAAGAGCGACATACTTCCAACACGACTATAATACTGGTTCCATTTTCCCCCACCATTTCTGGTGGGTACCCCAATTATTTTTGAAAACAAGCTTGAAGGGGATAGCATATGCTTGTGATATAAGTTTTTTTTTCGGACAAATCCATCCTAGTACATTTAATGAGCCCTAGGAAGGAGGAACTTGAATAACTTCATTACGATGGAATCCGATGTCATCAGGTTTTAATGAGTTTGAAAAAGGAATAACTCGGTGCCTTTTCATGTTTAGAGAGTTTGAAAAGACAACGGAAAAGAAAAATCCAACAGTCCCTTTTCGTAGATAGTCCCACAGATCCAAAAAGGTAGAAAACTATATATGAGAGAACCTCCTAGTCGCGATAGGATAAGGTATTCCTTTTTTGTAAATAATATATCCTAACATGAAAAAGGGGTAAACATATACTAGGTAGATATCGTTTCGCAGCCAATTTAACGAGCTCAAAACGACAAGCGACTCAGCGATCTTTTCAATTTTAGAGAGTCATAAAAGAGCTAAAAGGTGACTCCTCCTGGAGGAACGAGTGATATAAAGGGTAGAAACTAGTTCCAGTGATGGTGAAACTACTTAGAACAAATAAAAGTCGAGAGGCTAGCTAACAAGACCACTCATCGCAGCGGTTCCTGATGAACGGGTAAAACAACCAAGTGAAGGCATAATGCTGGGCAGAGGAGTGACGATGTGGAATATGTTGCTGAACATCATCTCAAGGCTGGTAAAATATCAAAATACAAGAGGCAAAATAGGAAGTGGTTTCTTCATTTTTGCCACAAAGCTTGAAATCGAAAACTCGTCAAGTTGGTTTCATTTTTACACAAGCTTGAAACAAAGATAAACTATGCTTTCTGGAAAACCTATTTATTTACACAAGCTTGAAATGGAAACAAACTATGCTTGAAAAAGTAAGCATGCCCCCAGCATGGTGACTCAATTAGAGGTACATGCCCCCCAAGCTTCAGTCCATATGAAAGGCAGATGGAGTGGAGGTTCAAGTTACAAGACCAAGATAAAGACTCGACTGGGATTTTATGAGATCTTATCAAAGACTTGAATTGAAGAGGAAAGTGTTTCATTTTTTTAACGAGGTTGACACATTAAAATAACTATCCTCAGATGAGCTTGTTTCATTTTTTAACGAGGTTGATACAGAAGACAAACGATCCTCGGAACACCTTGTTTCATTTTTTAACGAGCTTGACAAAAGAAAACGAACTATGCTTCAGACACCTTGTTTCATTTTTTAATGAGCTTGACACAAGAAAAATAACTCTACTCCAACATAACTCATCATAATGAATAAGAAGTCATAGCTTCCAAGGGTTGCCCATCCGATGGAAGGAAAACATCTTGGACGTCTGGACCTAGTGCCCCCAGCACACGATGTACAACGACACCATCACTGAATACATGGACAGGACAATTAGCCACATAATTGACATGTGACGAGGAGGACACAACCAGTAGATAAAGATCTAGCAGGGATGATGGTGGACTAGCTACCATATTCAGACCAAAGAATGCAAGCTGATTGATGGTCACGATCTGACCTTGGTGCGGAAAACACATCACACGAAAGAGGGAGGAGATAAGCGCTCCCATGGCATAAGTATAATCGTGTCCTAAGAGTAAATTAAAGTCCAAGGGGCCAGGAACAACCATCGCATCCATATGGACAGTTTTCCCTCCCAAAGTAACAAGAAACTGCAGAAGGATCCCTAACGGTTGACTAGTTCCTTTGTTAAACACCAACAGATTCTGTGTAATAGGCACAAGTGACAGCGAACTGAAAGCTTGCCAAGTAGTCGAGGATAAAATACTAACAGACGTACCTTCATCTATAATGGTGTTGGGTACAACCAGATGGGAGGCATGTACCATGATGTCAAAGGGCACATAAGAAGGAAGGTGATAACCTGTGAATCGACCCTAATCGAAGGAAGCGACCAAACTACTTGGAGGGGCTACCATTGAACCAAGATGGTTTTCCCCTAGTGTTACGGTAGAAGAAGGAGAATCCTCCACGACCTCCATCATGGAAGCAGAAGGAGTATCCTCTGGGACCTCTATCATGGGAGGCGGAGGAGTAGCTTCCAAAGGTACATGGACAGGAGAATCATTCTCCAAGTCCGAGGAATCTGAAGAAAAAATAAGAACACGAGGGATGCGAGATCCACTCTCAACGGAAAAGAACTGGTGCACTGTAGACGGGGCCAGCTCAACCGATCCCACGACCAATGGTTGGTCAGGGGTGGATTCATGATTTGGAATTTAAGGGGGAGCGAGATCAACCAAAGGTGACTCTTGACTGATCGTTGAATCAAATGATGAAGGACTCAAAGAAAGATGTTTGTAACCAATCAGAAGGCAAGGTGCTTAAATAGTCGAGTTGTCCAAAACTCTTTTGGCTTCATCCATATACAGACAAAGGTGAATGGAATGGTGCTCTTCACACAACCTACACGGATTGGCAAGCTTACCCTGCTTCTTAGGAGCTTTACCAGTACTAGCTGAAGACGTGCCCCCAACCTAACTCTCGGAAGCCAAAGGCAACGACGGATGACCATTGGACCATACTTCGAGCACCTTGGGAATACCAGGGAAATCTCAAAGAAGATGGTTTCCCTGGCACAACATGAAAGTGAACTTAACTTTCTGTGGAGGGTTGGAAGGTTTATCATGAGCGGACGTTTTAGAAACAATAGCTGCAACCTTAGCCTCTCGCTTATCTAACTTCTTCTTATTTGTCTTCTTCTTCTTCTTCTTAGCCACCTAGGTACTAGAATCCAAACTTTCACCAGGTGACGTATAAGAGGAGGAAGCAGAAACCAGCGAAGAAGGGGAGAGGTCCACCTTGGAATCAACATGGCATTGTTTAGGCAGAGGGACTGATTGAAGAGTAGCCGTGACATTCAGGACCACAGAGGTTGAAAACAACCAAACAGGAAACCCAACAGTTAACCCAGGAAGGGACAACGTTTCCATATAAGGAGCACCAACATTTCTAAAAGGAGGAAAAGGACTAGGATTCCCATCAGAGGGGAATCCTTGGTTGGTGAACTCCAGAAAAGTTGCCATCGGAAACAACCTGAAAATACACTAAGGATAAAAATTCTAACTAGGAATATTTCGTGGGCGATTAATTTTATGACATTGAAACTATAAAATATTATTTTTTCATGTTTTAAGAGTCTAGAAACAAGTAAAATATGACTCTATCACTTTCATTTTAGAAACAATCATGAAAGGACAAGCACTTGATGATCTTTTCAAATTTAATGAGTCAATAAAGATCAAAATGACTTCTCTGGTAATCTAGGTAAATGGGTGTACCAAATATCTGTGAACTCTCATTTACACCTTGGTAAAAATGAAAGAGAAATCAACCAAGGACTTGACGTACGTGCAGGTAATCTCCCCGAATGTTGTGTCTGGTATATCACGGGTAAAAGGTAGTAGACTCGACTTCCTACGGATAAAGGATTGCAACCTAATGGGGTCTCCCTTTATATACGCGACGGTACGGGGAGCGCAAGTCCGTACTAGCACTTTCTGTAACCAAATGGTGAGCGACAACCGCTAGGCTTAAATACTCTAGAACACGTCTCTACCTTAGACTACTAGATATTCTGTTTAATGTTTCAATGTTGCCTTAGGTTAATTCAGTAAATTTTAAATTTTATCTTCAATTTATGTTTCAATTTCAGGCCCTATCAAATGTTGGATCTCATAAAACCTCTAAATGCACACTACATGCCACAAAATATCACTTTTTTCAATGAAGATCTATCTATGGGAGAGTTGAGAGCTTTTCAAATAACAACAAAATGAGCACAAAAACATCCACTACCATCTCTAATTCAAGCTAATGAAAGTAGAAAACTTCTCTCTAGAGTTATATAACACTAATAATGCGAAAGAGTTTTCAATTTTCATGATGCTAAACCAAATGCAAAATATCTTGTTTTTGTATTTTTCAACATATAAGAGAAAATGCACTAAATGAATGAAAAAACTAATGAAAACATCAATTCGAGGAATGACAAGGAGAAAGCTAAAACAAACAAGTTCACTCAATCCAAACACATACAAGCAAGACTCAAAATGATGACAAAATCCTTCAGAACAGAGAAGAATCTCGAAAAAGACTCATGCAAACCATGTAATCTAGGCTTGGAGTGACACAAAGAGAAACTAAATGAAAAAGAAATCAATCACTCAACTAACGCAATGACACAATGGAATCCAGCAAAACGAATGCAAAGAAGTGAAAATGAAGTCGACCGGGAACTCAAGGACCTAAAACTCCCACGGGAGGCTCAGCACACTAAAGCACCTAGAAGCCCTAGGGCTAGAATGAAAAATTGATAGTAAAGGGAAAACAACATGGAAAATTTTAGGGGCTAATATTCGCAGGTGGGCTAATTTTCCATGGTTTTTCCAAAAAAAAGATTCGCCAATTTCCATTTTTTATAAAAATGATTCACCCAAATTTTACAATATAAAATTATTTTATTTTAAAAATCGCCAACATTATATAGACAATATATATAATATCATTATAAATTTGATTAAATTTAGAAATACATCAATAAAAAATTTATATTTTGCATATTAGGGACTAGTGAGATTCGCCAATTTTTTAAACTTCAAGATAATTTTCCATCCTTAAAATTTTCCCTGGAAAACGACCGGAGGAAAAGGGCCAAAAAAAGTCAACAATGACTTCAAGGCACTCAATCAATCAGAAAAATGACACTAGGACAAAAACTCAAGCTCGGAGAGCCCAAAAGTAAGAAAACCCTAACACCAAACAGAGTTGGCGCGCCTGTTTGGCTGTAATCTGCGCCAAAAAAGCATTGGCGTAGGAGCCTAACTAGAGACAAGCACCAGTTGGCGCGATTTTTAGGAGATAAACTGCGCCAATAGATTTTAATATGGGAAAAATATGAAAAAGGACAAATAGAGACTGGATCTGGTCTTCTGGGGGTTGAATACGGGTTTGACACCAAGTGAGGTGAAGCAGAAGAGTAAATAAATAAATCAAAAGTTAAAAAAAACAACCCAAACGGAAGGAGGACTAACTCCCACTGATCCCCAGTGGAGTCGCCAAATTGTTGAGGCGGTAAATCCCCTCTGTGAATAGAGGTGATCCCACTAGCTCATATCGGGTCTAGCAACAATCAAATCATGCAATGACGTTGGTTCCTAGTTACGAGAAAGACAAATATCGTGATAAGTAGCCTACCTCGAATCTCACGATGTCGTTGTCGATGAAGAAGTGGTGCTCCTTGTCCCTAGCCTAACAGATCACAATCCTTCCGTTCATCATGTCCAGACACCTGTACACATGCAGAGAAATGACAACATACAACGTAACATCTAAATCATGTAACTATATATCAGTCAGAGAGGATATAATTCATTGCATTTCATAAAAGAGTAAACACATGAATGGAACCAAAATCAGAGTCACTTATATTAATGATGACAAAAAGGGAGATTACAACCAAATGCTCTGACGCTATGATCTTCCTTTGGTGGGGCTTGCAGTGGAGCGCATCTCAATGAAGCCTGTCAGGAATTTGGACAAAGCTCTCTCTTACAGGGGTCTTCTTGGCTCTGCTTCAATAGTTTCCCAGCTATATTTTTCTTCCTACAAGTTCAACTAGCTTGCTAATGGAGAGGGAAAGCTTTTATAGATGGAGGAAGGGAAGCTGGGATCCCTATAATCATGGGATAGGCCCTATCTCTTAGGAAGGTTCCATGAGAGGTGGAAAACCACTTCGAATACATGGAGATCCAAAGCCAAACCACTCAACTTCTTCTGATGATTCATTTTGGAGTTTGTTAGAAGCAAACTTCCACCATTTATTTTTAAAAAACATACCTTAATGGACTTGGCACGAGTGAGATACAGGGACAATGTGCCGATTGGCGCACCCTCTAGTGTGGATTTCCCCCATTAGCACGAGGGATGAATTGACTAGTCGTGCCAAGGCTAAAACACCTATTTTTAGGGTTTTCTAGAGGAAATGTTCTTCAGGAGAATGTTTATCCTTAGGTAGGAGGATGTTATGAAGGTGTTTTCAGGACATGTTACTTCTCACAGGTCATGGGAATAGCCCTCCAATGTGCGGGATGAGGGATTGTAAGGACGGTGACAAAATACTGTGTAACAACAATATACACAAATTGTAGATTTAAATAAACTCATAATATCAACTTCAATTGGAATGATCTAAATTTACTAATACATGAAGTTATAGTATACATATCGAAAAATCCTCAATGAGATTAATCATGACATGGGCTAATAATTCGTTAATTACCCCTACTGCATTTACAGTTCTTATGCTAATACTTCTCTCTCTCTCTCTCTCTCTCTCTCTCTCTCTCTCTCTCTCTGTCACTATTTTTCCTCTCCAGCTTCCTCTTATTTACACAAAATATGTGAAGTTATTCTTCTCATAATAGAGTTCTTCTATAATTTTTCCAACAAACCAATGCCTCCCTAATTTTAAGCACCTACTCTTATATTGGCTCTATTCCACGCAGGGAAAGAAACCAATTGCTAAAATTATTCCTAATTTATTTAAATACAAAACAAACTAACAATACTCCATAAATAAATAACAAATTTAATAAAATAATTAATTATACTACTCCTAAGTCTATTTTACTTCAATTTAGCCACAACATGTGACCAAGATGTCACATTGTTGTCTAAGTCCTTGATGCTCCTGCATTAATTTTCTTGATATGGTGTTAAAATATTTACTTAGAAGACGAGGCATAGACTTATCTTGATTTAGATTGAGGGACATATTCATTTGTAACTTCAAATTTGATAAAACATTGACTAGGGCAGATTAGATAGCTTAGGATCAATTTTGAATATTAATATCTATCTTCTGAGATCCTTTGGACTTGGATCCTTACTACAGCAAAACAAATGGCCTTAGCTCCATAATCAGCTTCTATCATGAGCTCAAACTTTCTAGATATGTTGTTGGTTTGCAAAGAGGCTCAAAATTATACTTCATAGATTCAGATCATGCCTCATTACTATATCATAGTTTCATGAATATAAAGAACTTGGATCTACACCATAATATATTCTCGGACTAGGATTACAGTAGCTCGGGTTGTAATTACAAATATATACATCAGGAAGTTTGTTTTTTACTACAGATTAACCACAAAAAATCCCTGACTTTTTTTCAAATAAATAACACAGGAAATTGCACTAAACATAGATTGATGATTTCACCATTGACGTGGAATAATGGAGTGAAAATTTTCTTCAAATACGAGATAAAATCTTGACCTTTAAATCTTGACTTTAGAGATTTTGGGATGCTCTTTCTCCATAGCTCTGATGCCATGTTTATTTTTAGGGTGTCTTCTATATTGATAATTACTTATAATGATATTGATTTTCCACACACTTATTTATTGTTCATTATTCCATCATTAAGAGATTATAAAAACTAAAAATAAAAAAATAAAAAATATATGACATTACGATCATGAAGATACAACCACACAAAGAACACAATAGATTACCCTGGGAAAACCCACATAAGGAAAACCCAAAGTCCTTCCTTATAGGATCAATTCAACAAGAGACATCAAAGTCATAGATAAAATCACCAGTATAGAAGCAAGATGACTATTCACCAAGATCCAAGTAAACCCTCCAACATACCAAGACAAGGTGTCTTCCAAATATGTCCTTAAAAGAGGTTTGAAGTGGTATTTCACAGGTCTCTAATAGGGTGTAATTTCATCCTATATCTCATCCACATAACTCAAGTATCATTACAAAATTAGGTGCCTAAATTCACATGCTCTACAGAAAATGTGCTACATAAAGGCTTTGCATGCCTAAAAATATGTCTCATATATTTGAACAAACTTTGGCCACCTTGTTTACTAGAGAGGGCACTAGAAGAGATGAATATTAGCTTCTAATTTTGGCCTCCAGGAATCCTTCTTCTTCTTTTTTTCAGAACATATGTGAGTGTGTGAGATGATATCTAAACAAAGGATGTGAATGAGCTATATATAGTCTTCTCCAAAAGTGAATGGTTGCAACATGTATTTGACCCAACTTGTGGGGTAGGAGAGTTGACTTGGCATCTTGGTGATACAAATAACACTAGAAAAATTTCAAATTTATTTATTTTGCAAAGACCATGAAGAACATGCCCTTATAAATTTTCTTTTGGCCAATAAAAAAACATGAAGAACATGCTTTAAAATAAAAACAATAAAAATTTTATTTGTTCAAAATATATCAATTTTTTTTAATTATGAAGGCTGACCATAGCTACATACTTTAACAATGTGAAGGGAGGGGAGGTATGAAATGTAGAATTATCCATCTTGAATTCCACGAACATATTGGATACCTATCTAGGAGATATGTAAATGGTCGTGACCCCACAAATAATTGCACCATTATTGGGGATCTTTTGGATAAATTTGTTTCATGCCAACTAAGCCAAGGAACTAAAAGTGGAATTCACTATTTCCAAGTCTAAGAGCATATCTAGATGCCCATGTAGGTGATGTGAAATTTTCCCTGATCTCACACCATGCCACATTGTTGAAGGGCCTCTTTTGTGCAACATTTGATCATGGCAATGGATCCATGTAATGAAATGTGAAATTTATGTTTCCAAATTTAAGACCATATTTGGGTACCCATATGATAGATGCACTAGTGGTCTCGATCACACATCATGTGATGATGTTCTTGAGCTTCTTTTGGTCAACTTAGGGTCATGCAAATGGAGGCAAGGAAAAAAAGGTGTAATTTTCCATCTCTAAATCTAATAGCATATTTAGATACCCATTTGGTATATATGTAAGTCGTCTTGTTCACATACCATGTCATGTCCTTTGTTGGAATATTTAGAAATACTAAGAGTCGAGGGGTGAATTTGTAGTAACAAATTTTAACTTCAAAAACTTGTAAATGCATCCATAGATATAAAAAAACACATAAATATAAAAAAAAACATAGTGTTTTTACATGGAAGCACAAAGCATGAGAAAACCACATAATTTTTTTCTTAATATATATATATATATATATATATATATATATATATATAAAGAGTAAATTCAAATTTATCAGCACCAACTCTTTGGTTTATCCACACTACGTTGAAATATGTAAAATAGGTTTGATCTTCATAATGACATATGTAATCATGAATTTAATGCAAAGAGAAATAAATTTATTATTATTATTCTTGAGGCATGGGTTTCATGATCAAGGGAAATTATTTTTAGGTCAAGCACCCATTGAGTGCTTCTAGGTCAATTGATTCATTGTCATGTATTGAAGATCCATTTGGACATGTTACATATTGTAAAGAAAAATTTCTTTGAGTCAAAGTTAGAGTCAAAGACCCTCTAAGATTTTTTCATGGTGCAGGCAACAAGTTGGCCTTCAAAAGAGAAATTCATCCTATATATAAAGACATGCCAGCCTATTAAGGGACCCTAGGAATCCTATGTAAAGGAGGGATTGGCCTCATTCAAGGAGGAATTCATTTGAGCATCAAGAAGTTTGATCCAACAAAAAAAGAAGCCTAATACCTAGCGAAGGAAAGGAGAGATAAAGGAACGAAGAGAGAAGCACTTTTGGGTATGTTTTTTGGCTATATTTGGGTATGTTTGAATGATACAGATCTCTAATTGCAAGAAAAAAGTCTGATCTCACATTCCTCAAAAGATGTAGATTTTAGACTTTTTGGTCGGCCTCCCTTGCATCTCTTTGTCGTCCATCATCCCTCTCTCTCATATTTATACCTGAATTGTGAGATCAGTCTTCCTCATGGATCTTTTCCTGAAGATGAACCACGGTGGCTTGGTTCAAAACGTTGAATTTATCAAGAATGGATGTGATTGATTCATAAAACATCTCTACACAAAATATTAATCGCAAAAGCCTCAAATCTATAATTTTAAACCTATACGGAAGGGGAAAATTACAAGAAGTTCAGTTGTTTGAATAATACAAGTCTTTGATTGCAAGGAAAAAGCATGATCTCACATTCCTCAAAAGATGTAGATTTTATAATTTTTGGTTGGCCTCCCTTGCATCTCCCTGTCATTCATCATCCCTCTCTCTCATATTTATACTTGACTTGTGAGATCGGACTTACTCATGGATCTTTTCCTGAAGATGAACAACAGTGGCCTGGTTCGAAACGTCGAATTTATCAAGAGTGGATGTCATTGATCTAGAAAACATCTCTGCACAAAATATAGAATAAATAAAAATATTAAATTAAAAAAACATATAAATTTAATATATATATATAATAAATTTAAATAAATTAAAAAATAAAATTATTAAATTAAATTGAAAAATAAATAAATTTAATTTATAAAAAAAATCATATATTTGACCACCAAGGTGGAAGCAGGGGATGACCATTGGATGGGCGGGGAGGCTGCACGCAGCACCCCCCCACCCCTGTCCACTTAGCAACCTACCCCCGCCGCTACCTATGCGGGAGGTCAATTCTCTAGCGGTCGGCCCCCGCCGCTACGCGAGTGAGGTACGACGTGTAGTCTCCCCAACTGCTGGGAAGCCCAAACAATTTTTTTAAATTAAATTAATTTTTTTTATTAAAATTTATTAAAATTTAATATTGTTTTTTAATTTAATATTTTATTATAAAATTAATCATTTTGTTTAATTTATTAAAATTTAATATTTTTTTTTAATTTAATTTTAAATTTATTAATTTCTTTTGGCTTTATAAAATTTAATATTTTTTATAAATTTAATTTATTTATTTATTTTAATTTAATATTTTTAGTATTTTTATTTTTTATTTTTTATTTATTTTTAAATTTTTAAAATGTTTTTGTTTTAAAAAAAGAAATTTTGTTTTGTTTTTTTTTTCAATTATTTCAAAATCTTTTTTTTTTTTTTTTTTTTTTTAATCTCTTTTTTTTTTTCATTTCATTTTAATTTAAATTTTCAAATTTTAATTATTTTTTATTTTTGTATTTTAAATTTTGTTTTTTTTTTTTTAATTTTAATTTTTTTGTTTTAATTATTTTAAAATTTTCTATTTTAATTATTTTTTTATCATTTTTTTTTAATTATGTTTTTTTTAATAACTTAAAAAAAATGTTTTCGATGTTTTTGAGTTTTTTGGTTTTATTTTTTTCTTTAATTATGTGTTTTTTTGAATTTTATCCCCATTTTTTAATTTATTTTTCGATTTTTTATGTTTAAATTTTTTATTTTTACAAGTTAATTTTGGTTTTTTTTTATAATTTTTTTTTTGTGTCCTGTTTTTTAATTTTAATTTTATGTTTTATTACCAATATGAAAATCATCAACAAAAATGGTTGATGTTGCATCAACACTTTTCAAAATTAGCATGAAAACCACTAACATTTTAAAGCAAATGTGCATACTTCATAAATAAAGAAATTTTGAAGTGCCAAAAATATGCTCCAAAAAAAGGGTGATTCTGCATCACTACTTTTCAAAATCGAGTGTTTTTTTTGCTACCTCGAAAAAACGAGTACCAGGTAATTTTCTCGTTTGATCTGTAACTTTGTTGGGCTCCGACTGGGGATAATGGGACCAATTTCCCTTTAAATATATATGAGTGAATGGATGTAAAGTATAAAATGAGAGTAATGGAATGATTTAAAACAAATGAAAATAATAATAAAGTAGACTTAATTTATATATTTCCTAGGATAGTATTCCTTAGTATGTGATTTATGAAATATTTCATATAGTATAGAACAATATAGATCATTAAACACTTTATCAGGAGAAATTGAATAAGATAAACTAATTTAATTAAATAGTTAATTAAACTAGTTGATTAAAACCAATCACATAAAATATCTCGTTATTTCACATATGTTTAAAGGGATCTACAATTAGTACACATCAATAGTGACAATGTCTGATTGTTTTTAAAAACATACATATAATTAAACAAGCTATATAAAATTCATTATCTATCTCATTAAATCAAAGCAACAATATAAGGATAATAGTACCTGATCATTAAGACTCTGCTCGTGAAAAATATAGCTTCCTCTTCAACTTTTCTATAGATAAATTGAAAGTAACAGTAGTGCAAACTTCAAAGTTGTCTTACAAAAAATCATAACCCTTCTCTAAAGACATGAGGAGGGATTTATAGTCTATTAGAATTAAAAATATAGTAAAGTAAAAATAAATATCTGGAAACAGTTCCAACAAACTGAGCTAAGACAAAGTAAAGATAAAGATAGACATTTTTTTTATAATAATAGGATCATGACTATGTTGAAGGTTGATTTCCCATTTTCTCCATGAGTCCATATATGTTTTTCATAGGCTTTAATTGGGGGGGGATGAATCATTTATGTACGTATATTCCCTGTAAAGACTACATCGTTGAGTGTCGGGAGGAGATGAGTTGTTGATTTAGAGAGACACCTCATCATAAGCCATTGACTATGTGGTTTTACCAAGAGTTGTTAATGGCTCTCTAGGTTCACTTTTGATAAACTCTTGATATGTTCAGCCTTCTTATTTGATAATTCTTCTCAATATTTTGTCATATTTGACATCTGGTAATGTGTCACATGGGCATCCTTTGATTAGATTATATTGCAATAGGTTGTTATTGATGTATTTAGTGACATTGGAGGCGAGGTTTTTGGCTCTAATGATAGCCATTTTTTCTTGCTTGATCCTGATGTCCCACTCACCGAAAACAATGTCTTTCTGAGATTATTCAATTCGGGGAAGATCAACCACTCTTCCCTCTGTACTGTCTTTCCAATCTATATTTTCATAAATTTATTCATCAACTCCCTCATAAAATTTCCTCATATCAGACAATTTGTTAATCAGGGAATCAATGGATTTACATAAATCTTAATCATAGTAAATTTTTCACAAAATATAACTTTTTGAGCAAGGAGTGTATTAAGTTCTCGTGCTTCCTTTTTAAATTCATTGATTTCTCAATGTTATTTCAAATGATTTATATTTTCTTGCAGTTGTTCTATTTGTGCATATTTATCCCTCTAATTAGATTCAAATTGTTGTTTCAAATCATTGAAACTATTTTTTAATTCATCCAGTCTTATTTTCCATTGTTGTTCTAGCACTTGTTTTTCATTTTGAAGAGTTTGTTCCAAGTGAACAATCTTTTCCTCCTTTTCTGTGAGAAACAGTTGAATTTATATTGCTTTGTCAATAGTTTCACTAGAATAAGCCCCTGCAAACTGTGAGAGCTTGTTTAATTCTTCATCTGGAGCTGATTAAGCTCCTTTCCAGAGAACTTGAAAAGGATTTTCACCAAGGACTAATTCGCAGGCCTAGTCTATATTTCTTTTCTTTCTTTTTCTTATCGCAACTTCTTTGTGTTTAGGATTGTTAAACACATCTAAAGGAGGAATTTATTCAATATTTAGAACAAATTCTGATGTAGGAAATGCTCGCATAGTCTCCATATCTTCAGTGATAATGGTTTTATTGGGAGCCTCAACAGTGAACACGGTCATCCCACTCGTTGCCAAAATCTGCATTGGTTCTTTCTAGACTGGAATGTTTAGCTCATGTGTCTCTGATGTTGATATCAATTAATTTAATTTCTCCCAAATTTCATGTAATTTTCTTTTTTCTTGAATTTTATTTTTTTGTTCAATAGTTGAAGTAGCCATTTCTGAGATTTGAGAAACCATTGAATCTTTAACTGAAGAAGATGATGCTCTTGGAGGTTCGCTATATTATTGAGAAATTTTTAATAAATCCATTGATAAATGTGTTAATCTCCGACTACGGTATTGATTAAACTCAATCAATTCCTCAGGACTAAGTCAGTTTTCCTTTGCTCTTTCAACCCTGGGATACTTAAGAACCGTCTTGAAAAATCATCAAATTTATCAAGCTCGTTTGTAAATTTCTTGATCTTAGCCTGTTTTGTGACATCTTTAGCAATCCCATTAATATCATATTGTTGATTTGGGATAGTTTGGAATTTCAAAGCTTTTATTTGATCAATTCCAAGAATAGCATGTTTGATATTGTATAATGCATATATACCACAAGAAATAGGAAAGGAAGGCCATATGGTTTTCTTGGCATCTTTCAGTATTTGGTTAAACCATTCCCAACTGTCTCATATGCAATTTCACTGGCTAATAGCTTATAATGTACAAAAAGGGGTAAAACATGTGGATTAGAAAGACTGCCAAAAATTAAAATAAAAGTGAATAAGTCCTCCATGAACCACCTTCCTATTGACATCAAATCATCATTGGCCTATGCAGAGAGTCTGGGTACTTTGTTTTTTAAAACCTCTTAATGAATAGGGAGTATGATTCCATGACAGATATTATAAAAATGAGAATGAAATTTGGATTCCCACAAGATATCATGATAGATATGAATGGGGTTTGGGTCTTGAATTTTCTATTTCCACCCCATGGATTGGAAATCATATGTAAAACATATAACATCTATTACATAGGCACTCATGAAAATTGGGGTAATAGTTCTATCAATAAAACTGTGCTTTTTTCTATAACTTAGAATCTGAGAAATCAAATTATTGGAAAATATATTGGCTTAATACATAATATAGCCATCTAAAGAAGTTTCAATCAACAATACCCATTCCTCAGAAAAATTTTGTGTATTAGGATAACCATATAAACGACATATCATAGTATCAACATGAGAAAAAGGTCCAACCAGGTAAGCTAGTGAATACAAACCCTTGTCCTCATGTTTGTGTTTGTTTAGGTCCCTTCTCCATTGTCTAATAACATTTTTAGGTTCTGGTTCTCCTTCATAAATTTATGGAAAAAATGTGTCATGCTTCTTCTGCGAAGGAGGCAAGTGATACATTTTACTTAAATATTTGGGCTTGAATGACCTGATAACTGTCTTTCTTGGAGTCAAAAAATACCTGTATGCAATATTCAAGTGGTCAATGACCCATCTCACCATATTTGTGTAGGGAAATATTTTGGGGTGAGCCACAATTCTATGTAAAATAAATTGGATGTATCGCTCCATTTAGACTTGGAAACTTGATTTGTATCATATGTTGTAGCATCCTCCCTCTCGACCACTCTTGGGTTTTCATCTTGAAACCATTTTTATATGGCCTCCAAAGAGGAATACCCTACGTCTGGCATACATGTAGTGTCAGAGAATAATGGTGAAGTTTCAGCAGTTGCTACTGCAGGTGGGACTGACTGTAGTTAAGTTGCGGTCTTTTTCTTGGATTTGATAGATTTAGAAATCTCCTCTGATTATTGGTTATCAAGATTTAACTGTTAAGAGGATAAACAAATATGAACTACAAGAATTTGCTAAGGAAAACGGTCTTTACACATCAATTCATATTTTAATGAGTGAATTCTTTGGCATTAGATGACAATTGTAACAAATCACTTCGAACTTCGAAAACATATATAAATTACACAGAGTGGCCACTAAATGCTTAAACATTTGTTCACAATTTCTTTGTGGATATCAATGTATCGGTAGTTATTTATCGATGAAATCCCTAGGGTATTGATTCTAAATCTTTTGAAATTATTTGTTTCGATCCATCTTAACCTTTATAACTGTCTAAAATATAAATGAAAGGTTTCTCCTTATCGACGTTTTGACATCAAATATTATAGAAGTCACACAAATGAGAAAGTGAAATATGTGATATGCGAACTCTGATATCAAAAGGAAAAGGAATGATCGGGGATTGAAAGGCAAAAGATAAAGTTAGCCAAGACCTTACTTGAAGAGGGTATCGAGGATCGAATGTCAAAATTTTCTTATGGTAATATTTTTTAAATCATCGATACCGAAACTCCAATAACGCAAGGTGTTAGTATGAATCTTGTACGAAAAAATACCACTTTAGCTGCGCATAACAAACAACCCTAAAAACAAAGATGGCTGTTAATATCCTCAGATATGAAGTTAGGTGATCAAGATAAACGCTGCAAAAACATAGATCTATGCATTAGAAGACATTAAGCAGTAGAAAAAACAATATTTACTCCATGCATCCAATAGACAAGACAAGAATATATCGAATGAATTTTTTATTAATGGCACCTTGGAGGAAAACATAATAGGGTGTTCCTTGTTCCCCTCAATGGGATGGGTTCTTGTAAGTCCTCAACACTTCAAATCCAGAATTACTCTCTCTTGATGGTGTAGAAAACCCAGACAAAAATAGTAGCAAAATATGACTATGATGGTGGATCAATAGTCAGACCAAAAGTATAGATCCAGAGTGATATTTTGGCAACAAAAGGTGGTAAATGAATGGGAAAACCCTTCTATTTATAACAAAATATTGAGTTATTCTAGATATTGGTGTATAGTTAAAATATTATTAACCAAATCAAGATCCAACTTTTATGGAATATTTTATTATATTTGTTGGAGGGAAAAGGAATTTGACTTGCGTCAAATCCCTTTATTTGTAAATAATAAATAAATAAATGATTTATTTATCATTTTAAGGATGTGGTTGAGTGATAATAAAATAAATAATGATTTATTTAATTATTTAAGCGTGATTTAGTCATATTTAACAAAGAATATTATTTAAATAAGGTTTAAATAATTATTCTTAGGAAATAATAAGATAAATAATGATTTATCTAATTGATTTCCCTGTTTTGGGTTAAATATAACCAGGAATATTATTTAAATCTCTATTTAACTAATTGTTCCTTGAGGAGAATAAAAAAAATGTAGATTTATTTAATATTTCCTCATGGGGTTTCTTGTTTAGACCATAAATAACTTAATAAAGGTGGTTTACTAAGTTATTTTTCATAGTGAATGCAATTTTACTTAGGGTAAAATTGGTCTTACATGGTGTACTTGGGTCCATCTAATAACAATAGGTTAGATGACCAAAAAATGGTGTAACACAAGGAGGGAGATTTGTTGGACCAACTTTTATAACCTTTTGTCACAATCTCTTTATTTACTTAAAGGTATTTTAAAAACTCTAAAACTTAATATAAATATTTATGTCAGAAATTGTTTCATTGGGATTTTCTCATTGGAGATTTTAGATTTTAACTAAGTCCGATATAATGTTTCGTGATATCATTTTGTAAGGAATATAAGAAGGCTTTAATTATTAACAAAAAGGGTTGAACTCCGCTATATGAGTTTATTTGAAAGACTTAATTTTTTTTTATCAAGTGTTTCTCATTTTATTAAAAAAAAAGGATTTTTAGGATTCTATTCTAAAAATTTTAAAGGGTACCCCGTCATTTATTAAATCTATCATTTACTAAATGGGGGGTGGGGGGGAGGTTTGTTGAGTAGCACAACAATTGGCGATTCATTGGAAGAAACAATTATCTCTAAGAAAATAAATAATGATTTTGTAAACTTTATCAAAGAAAAACCTAGAAACAAAAAACTATTTTGAAGTTTGGAATGATGAAAATGACTTCTAAATAAAAGACTAATTTCATTGCAAATTTCTTGGAACCTGTTATAGATGAATATTTTAGCTGCTTGGATTAGTCTTTAATCAGTTATACAGATAAAGCAGGGAGATTTATTCAAACTTAGTATTTAAAGATAAACTTCTATATCACAAGTAGATCCACAGCTGACAGCAGGCATCCATAGCCTCGACAAGGTTACCTTTTAACCACTAATGAACCAATATCCCATTCACTTATTGTAGTATCCTTATAGGTAATGACCTTTTATTTTTTTTTATTTTTTTCCTTTCTTTTAAGATTCCTTAAAAACCATTGTCTTGGTTTAGTATCCAGATAATTACAATTCCATTCATGAGTTGTAGTAAGGTTGAACAAGACAGCTCATGATGAGACTTCTTGTCTTATAGTTATAAAACTACAAGCCATCATTCGGGTTTGGTTTCCAATTATGATAATGTAAACATTATTAGTTTCCTATGATCATGGTAAACAACCTCGTGATGACACCTCTTATCTTTTAAGTTTCTTCTATTTTTTAATTACATTCTAAAAATGATCATATTGGTGGACGGTGAGGTAAATTTACTCTTTAAGATTATTGGTTGATAGTTGAAACTAAAATATGTTAAGGTTTTAAATATATTCTTCACTTTAATAAGAAAACCTTTCATGTTTGAATCACAAAATAACATAATCTTTTATAGTTTCAAGTTACAAGAGTCTACAATTTAATGGGTTAAAAAAATTTAGAATTTAATGATGGATACCATACCCAATTTCATTTTTGCATTTTCTTTCTAAGTTCTTACTTTTTTAAAGGTTAAAATTGATAAAATTATCATAAATATCACTGAAAACCCAATAATGTATTACCTAGCATTATTTAGGCTAAAAGACATAGATATGTACATATGGATATTTTACAATAGAAAAAAAATTCTATTAAGAAAATTATTTTCTGAGAATTAGTCCATTAACAGGAAGAGAATCCCTCTTTCCCTATAAATATTGTAGAATGAAAGTTGATGGACCTAAATTCCCAACAATATAAAATGAACCAAGCCACAACTTTTGAAACTTAGTGTGTTTACCCTTTTCCTCATGTGCCTTGCCCCATTTCAGAACTAAATCTAAAAGTTGAAAAGTGTTTTTATTGATTGAACTTGCATCAAAGGAAGACTTAACTAATTGATAATGATGAGCATGAATTTCTTTGTCGTTGTCTCTTTCTTCTTCTAATTTGAGTAATTTTCACATTCCTAATTGTAAAGAAGAAAATGGTTCTTCTATGATAAATTGCACTAGGGTTAATGAGGGAAGAGCTAGATAAGGAGGAAGGATTTCCTCTTTCCCACATACTAGATGAAAAGGAGAAGTACCTATATAAGCCTTCTTAGTTATTCTATCGGCCCACAAATAAATATCAAATATTTATGCCAATTATTTTGATTCTGATCAACAGTTCGTTTAATAATCCTAATGATATTTTTATTGGTTGATTCTGCTAAATCATTTCCTTGAGGGTAGTAGTTTGTAGAATATTTCAATTTAAATCCTCTCTTTAGAGAAAATTTGGTTATATTATTTCCTGAAAAATTAAGATGCATTTTCAAAAATGATTTCACGAGGTAGACCGAATCTGATTATGATGAATTGATCAATAAATTCAATAATATTTTAAGAATTGGCTACCTTCAGGGGTATTACTTTCGCCCATGTGGTGAATTAGTCTGTAGCAGTTATAATGAATTTATGTTGTTTGGACGAATGAGGAACAATATCACCTATTATATCCAATCACCATTGTTCGAATGGTTGCTCAATATTGACTAGTTGTAGAAGAAAGATTGGTTTCTTTTGACTTTCTGAAGTAGTTTGGAAAACCTTACACTTCCTTACATAGGCATGGGTGTTCTTGAAAATAGTTTGCTAGTAGTATCCAACATGCATGATTTTATGAGTTCTGGTATCTCCTCCAAAGCATCCATCAGTTGTTCCATCATGTAATTCTTGCATAACCTTTAGTGCTTTAGCTTCTTCTAAACATATTAATAAAATGGAATCATAATTCTTTCTAACTAACACATCAACAATAAGTTCGTATTGATTGGCTATTTGTATTAAAGATATTTTTCTCTTATAATTGAGTTCAGGTGGAGCATAGCCATTTTAAATAAAATATCAGACCAACATATTGTGATTCAATATTAGTAACACATACCTCTGAAATTTGAACATTGTTACCTGAGTCTTCATTAGCTGATGTATCAAAACCTCTAGTAATTATTCTGCAAAAAACTGGACCTCTAAAAATTTTAGCGGGATTGATTTCTATGTCATATTCTTGCAGAGAAGTGACCCAATTTTCCCTTTTCTCTCCCAAATCCTTTTGGGCTAGAAATTGCCTTAATTTTGGGAAAGGAACAACCACTTTAGCATGAGTTTTCAAAAGAAAAGGTTTAAAATTATTCATAGACTTGAAAATCGCAAAAGCTTGTTTCTCCACATGTGAATGATTTAATTAAGCTCCCTGGAAATTTGAGTTGAAGAAGTAAATGGGAGATTCAACCTTTTTCTCATTGATTTGTGTTATAACTACTGCATAGGAAAGTTCAGAAGCAAAATTATACAATATAAACTGATCAGAAAAATTAGGAGTTTTCAAGGAGGGGGCATAAATGATAACTTGTTTGATTTATTCAAAATTCCCTTTCATTATATCCCCATTTGAAAACTGTTTTTTTCTTAATCATATCTTTTAGTCTTGTAGGGGCAAAACAATTTAGGAAAAATCTAGGACAACTATTTTAACAAAATTAATTTTCCCAAGGAAAGATTGGATTAATTTCTTATTACGAGGTAAAATAATTTCATAAATTGCCTTGATTCTTTCCAGATCTATATAAATTACTTCTTTAGAGACAATAAATTCGAGAAGTTTTCCTTCACCAATGGCATAGAATTAATTCTTAGGGTTTAATGATATTTCATACATTTTTCATCTTTCAAAGGTAGGTTTTGAATCATGTAAATGATTGCTTCTTTTTCTTGGAATATATAGTTATATCATCCAGGTAAACAAAAATTCTCTTATTGATCAAACCTCTAAAGGCAATGTCCATAGATACTTGGAAGGTTGCTCCTGCATTTATTAATCTGAAAGGCATTTTATGATATGCATAAGTTCCCCATTTAGTTGTGAATGTAGTTTTTAATTTTTCATCTGGATGTACAAGAATTTGTTTATATCCTCAAAAACCATCTAGAAAATACATAAGTTCAGAACCGACTACTGACCATAAGATTTGTTCCATCGGTGGGAGTGGAAAAATTTCTTTCGCTCATACTTTATTCAAATTTCTAAAATCAATACAAATCTGAATATCACCATTTTTCTTCCTAAAAGGTACCATAATTGAAACCCATTTATAATTTCTAACTGGAAAAATTATTTTTGCCTTGAGGAGTTTTTTCAATTCACCTTTAATGTAATTTTCCAGATTTGGATGCATTTTCCTTAACTGTTGCTAGATTGGCTTCACATATGGTAACATTGGAATAGTATGTTGAATGATGAAGGTATCATAAGTTTTCAAATATTCATAATTCCAAGAAAAATTGTCTTTTTATTTTTTCAATAGGTGAATAAAGGAAGATTTATCATTAGATGAGAGTCTTAGGCCTAAATCAAAATTATTTGGCTTAAGTTATAACCCTAGGTTTACTAATTCAAACCTCAAAGCTAAACTTTGAAGCTTACAATTAGTGACCCTTTTCAACCTATCTTTTAATTCATACAAGAATTAAATATTTACCACAGGCTTGGGTAGATAATTTTCTTCATATGATTGATTCAATTGTATATCATGATCATCTTCATCAATTATTTGGTCATTATATTCCCCTTCAGATGTTAGAAAACATAAAATATCCTCATCATCATTGAACACATGCCAATTAGTGACATTGTCAAGAATAGAAGGGGAAAAAATCAATTCAATAGAAAACCTATCTAGGCTATAATCCTCGGTTGGAATGATCTTGGATGCAACATTAGCCAATAGATCAGCACTAGCATTTTGGAGTCTTGGAATAGGAGAAATATTGAATACTATAAAATGTGAAGTGATATATTGAACAAGATATTGATAATTCTTCAAATGACTAGACACAATAGATGGTATTTCTCACTTGTTTTATAACAATTTCAGAGTCTCCAAACACTTGAAGGTATTTTACATTAAGGCTTATAGCCTTATGCAATCCATGAAGTAGTGCTTCATATTCAACAATATTTTTTATGCATTTAAATTCTAACCTTCATGCTAACATAGTCTTTTCTCCTTTAGGACTTACTAAAATGCATCTTGCTCCTGCACCATCATTGGATTTAGAACCATTAAAATATAGAATCCAAAACAAAGATTTAGCTATTATTTTATCTACAACATTTACACATATAGATGGATCTGTCTACGATTTTTTTTTTTAAACTTAAGACGTGAAAGAATCAACTAACAAAGGAGATTCTTGTACATAAAAACTGCCAAATAAGGATTCAGAAAAGTAATTTCCAAGGATATTGTTTGTGAAAGAAATAGGCTCATTTCTTCATCCATATCAGTTACTGAATGCTTCATGCATTTTTCTCGGTCAACCTAGATTTGGTTAGGTTTACCATTATATGGAAGCTACATATGAGGTCAGTCAATAGTGAAATAATCTTTCAGTTTCTCAAACCAAACTCTTCTTAGAATTAGTCCTTAAAAATCAAGAATATCAATAGCAAGTATATCAATGATTTGACACGCTTTTGAATTAGAACACATTCTTATAAAAATAGAATTCATTTCCCCTATACTTTGACTTATGTCTTATCTAACTGAAAAATTTGGACAATAGCTTTTCAGGTGTTATTTTCATCTTAAGACAAACTGAATAAAGCATAATATTTGATGATGCACCAGAGTCTACCAAACAATTGTGAAATTTTTTGTTAAAAAATTCAAAGGTCAAAAGGAAAGGAGGAGTATGGGAATTTTACCTATCTCCAATTAAAATGGCATCAGTAGGATCAATTTTATCTGAAGAATCGGCTAGAGAATTAACTTTCCCTTAGAAGCTTTAGAAGTGACAATAGTAGGAAAAGGTGATGCAGGTACTGCATTTACATTTTTTAGTAAGAATTTGTGTTGTTGCTTTAATTTACTTACTTTATATAAGGAAATATTTTCTTTAAACTTCTTCATATCCTATACTATGTTATATTCAATGGTGTTAGAAACAACCATAGTTTTAGATGAATATGGAGAATTTAAAGAAAATGGAACTATATTAGAAGATGTAGAAGGGATCATTTTTACTTGTACCTTTTTCCTTAGCAGTAGGAGTAGAAGTTTTTGTTTTTAAATTGATTGTGGGGAATCTTTGGGTCCCTTACTCCTTGGGTTTACTGGCAAGGATTCTTGTTCTTCTTCATTTTCTGAAGTGGTGATAATGAAATCCTACAATCCATGAATTTCAACTAATTCTTCTTCCTAGGATTCTTCAGCAGATAAGGCTACATCTTCCTCGTCCTCATCCTCATTAGATTCAACATTAGTTATGATATTTGGAGGTTGATTTTGTGAAGTTTGATCTTTCCTAAAAGTTCTAAAAGTGTTCTTAGAAGTTTCAGCAACTTGTTTCTTGATTTCCACCATTTAATTTGGCACGGTTTTAAGGACTTTTTGTAATCCTTCTAGATCAAAATGATATATGGGAGTTTTCTTCTTCATTTATTTTTTAAAAGTGACTTTCTTTGTTTTCCTTTCTTCCTGGGAATTTTTCTTCTCGAGGGAAAGAATTATATTTTCTACTGATAGAGCTTCTTCGTTGTTATCAAGTAAGTTTGTCTTATTATCTCTACCAATAAATATAACAATATTTGAAGGAAGATCATAAATATACCTTTCAATTTGTAAATCATCACCAGGTTTGGAAGTGTCAAGGATTTTGTTTAATAATTTATTGAATATGGAGTTGAAATCCTTGATCTTTTCATTGGAATGACTTTAAGGTTAGAAAAATCATTGATCAAGGTAGCCTTTGTGTGATCATCTCCAAATTTCGTCAAAAATTGTTCTTCAAAATTATACCAACTATTTATTGATCCTAGTGTTAATGAAAAATACCATGATCCTACGAATCCTTAGAAAGTATAAGGAAATAGTCTAACTACCCAATATTATTCTGCAAATCCATTAAGATTAATGGATAACATAAAATTATTGAGGTGTTCCTCAACAAGCCACCCATCATTGGGATTATATTTTGGCAACCACCTTTCTAGATGTTTAGGCAGGTTATGGAGTGGTGGTTCCAATTGGACTTCCCTTGGGTTAGTCCATGGTATATTTGCCATTCTAGGATAGGTAGGAATAGAAGAAGAATATGTAGTTGTTCCAAAGTTTTAATATGATCAAGTGGAAGAGGAAGTATCCCATGTAGTGCTACTGATTATGATAGCACTAGTTGTTTGTGTAATAGGAACGTGAATGGAAGGATTTATCAGATGATAAGAAGAAGGTAGAGAAATGAGTTTCTAAAGTAAGGAATTTTCTTCGATGTGAAAGTAATAGAAACTAAAAAAGGATTAATTCCAAGATTTTCACTTTGAGATTGGGTTAATACACGAGAAAATCCTAAATATGATGATACACTTCCTTCGTAAATTTCAGACTAAATAAGTCTTTCTCCTGATATAGAGATTCATTCAAATGCTTAAGTTAAACTTTAAACTTCATGTGACTCTTGCGGTGGTGGAGAGGAAGTTTAACCAACAAACTTAGGGAGTGTGCTAGGATATTTTATGGTTGTTTCAACTTCATATCTAGGAATGGGAGATTTCGAGTGTGATCTTGAAGTTTGAGGAGATTTTGAGGGGGATTGACTCTTTTGATGGAATTTTAATTTAGGAATGACCTTGATGTCATTCATAGTCTTCATGACCTCCTTCTAGCACCAAAAATGTTTAAGGATTGAAAATATGTGCTTCAACATCGGGGATAACTACCCGGTTAACAACTTAAAGCAACTACTTTTCCATTTGGAATGGTGGCTCTGACTGGGGATAATGGGACCAGTTTCCCTTTAAAGATATATAAGTGAATGGATGTAAAGTATAAAATGAGAGTAATGGAGTGATTTAAAACTAATTAAAATCATAATAAAGCAGACTTAATCTATATATTTCCAGGGATAATATTCCTTTGTATGTGATTTCTGAAATATTTCATATAGCATAGAACAATATAGATCATTAAACACTTTATGAAAATAAAGCGAACAAGATAAACTAATTTAATTAAATAGTTAATCAAATTAGTTGATTAAAACCAATCACATAAAATATCTCATTACTTCAAATATGTTTAAAGGGATACAATCTTACACATAAATAATAACGATGTCTGATTTCTTTTCAAAACATACATATAATGAAACAAGATATATAAAATTCACTATCTATCTCATTAAATCAAAGAATCAATATAAGGATAATAGTACCTGATACATTAAGAATCTGCTCATAAAAAAGATAACTTCTAGTTCATATTTTCTATTAGATAACTTGGAAGTAATAGTAGTGCAAAATTCAAAGTTGTCTTGCAAAAATTCAAAACCCTTCTCTAAAGACATGAGGAGGGTTTTATAGTCTATTAAGATTACAAATATAGTAAAGTAAAAATAAGAAACAGTTCCAACAAACTCGACTAAGATAAAGTAAGGATAAATATAGACAGTATGTTGTAGCAATATGATCATGACTGTGTTGAAGGTTGATTTCCCATTTTCTCCCTGAGTCCACATATGTTTGTCATTAGCTTTACTTTTCTGGGATGAATCGATTGCATACACATTTTCCCCGTAAATACTACATCATTTAGTTCCATGAGGAGAAGAGTTGTTGATTTAGAGAAACACCTCAACATAAGACATTGACTATGTGGCTTTACCTAGAGTTTCTAGTGGCTCTGGAGGTTCACTTTTGATAAACTCTTGATATGTTCAGCCTTCTTCTTTTATAATTCTTTCCAATATTTTGTCAAATATTTGACATATGGTAATGTGTCTTCTGAGCATTCTTTGGTTAGATTAACTTGCAAGAGGCTTTCGCTGATGTATTCAGTGAGATTGGAGGTGATTTTTTGTCTCTAATGATAGTCATTTATACTTGCTTGATATTTATGTCCCAGTCATTGAAAACAATGTCTTTTTGAGATTCTTCAATATGGAGAAGACTAACCACTCTTCCCTCTATACTATCTTGCCAATCTATATGCTCAGAAATATTTTGATCAAATTCCTCATAAAATGTCCTCGAATTGGAAAAATTTTTAATCACTGAATCACAGGATTTGCATAAATCATCAATCATAGTCAATTTCTCACAAAATATAACTTTTTGTCGCGCAAGGAGTGTATTAAGTTCTCCTGCTTCCTTTTTAAATTAATTGATTTTTGGGTGTCTTTCAACTGATTTTCCTTACTTGTAGTTCTTGCATTTGTGCATCTTTATCCCTCATATTATATTCAAATTGGAGTTTCAAATAATTGAAACTCTTTTGTAATTCATCCAATCTTATTTGAAATTGTTGTTCTAGCATTTTTTTTTTCATTTTGAAGAGTTTGTTCCAATTGAACAATCTTTTCCTCCTTTTCTCTGAGAAGCAGTTGAAATTCTTCTTATTTTTCCTATAACTTAGAATCTAAGCAGTTAAATCATTGGACAATATATTGGCCCAATCCATAACATAGCCATCCGAAGAAATTTCACTTAACACTACATATTCCTTAGAAAACTTGTGTCTATTAGGATAATCGTATAAATTACATATTGTAGCAACGACATGAGAAAAATGTCTAGCCATGGAAGATAATGAATACATACCCTTATCCCCGGGTTTGTCTTTGTTCTGATCCCTTCTCCATTATCTGATAACCTCTATCAAGTTCTAGTTCTCCTTCATAAATTTATGGACAAACTGTGTGTCGTACTTCTTCTGCAAAGGAGGAAAGTGATAAATTTTCCTTAAATAATCGAGCTTGAATGAATCGATAAATGTCTATCTTGGATTCAAGAAATATCTGCCTGTAATATTCAATTGGTCAATTACCCACCTCACCATATCTGTGTAGGGAAATATTTTTGGGTGAGTGGAAATTCTATGTAAAAATGAATTGGTTGTATTGCTCCATTTAGACTCAGAAACTGGAGTTGTAGCATCCTCCCTCTCAACCAATTTTGGGTTTTCATCTTCAAAAAATTTGTATATGGCCTCCTAAGCGGAAGACCCTACGGCTGGCGTGCATATAGTGTCCAATAATAATGGTGAAATTTAAGTAGTTTCTAATGGACGTGGGACTGACTGTAGTTGAGCTGCGGTATTTTTCTTGGCTTTGTTAACTTTAGACATCTCCCCTGATTGTTGTTTATTGGGATTTACCTATTAACAGGAGAAACAAAGATGAGAGACAATAATTCGTCAAGGAAAACAATATTTTCCAATCAATTCACATTTTAATGAGCAAATTCTTTGGCATTAGATGAAAATTATAAAAAGTCACTTCGAACTTCAAAACCATAAATCACATAGAGTGGCCATTAAATGCTTAAGAGTTTGTTCACATGGTCTCCGTGGATATCAATGTATCGACAGTTTGTTATCGACGAAATCCTTGAGGTTTTTATTCTAAATCTTGTGAAATTCTTTTCTCTTATCAATATTAACCTTTATAACGGTCTAAAATATAAATGAAAGGTTTATCAGAGCTTTTTTATTTTTGGTGTTTTGGCATTGGAGATTATAGAAGTCACACGGATGAGAAAGTGTGATATTTGATATGTCAACTCCGATATCAAAAGAAAAAGGAATGATTGGGGATTGGAAGGTGGAAGAGAAAGGTAACCAGGACATTACTTGAAGAGGGTATTGGGGATCGGCTATCGACATTTTCTTATGGTACTCATTTCGAAATCGCTGATACCGAAACTTTGATAACACAAGGAGGGTGATTTTTTGGGACTGAGTTTTATAATATTTTTTCACAATCACTTTATTTACTTAAAGGCCTTTTAAAAACTCAAAAACTTAAATTTAATATTTATATCGGAAATTATTTCATGAGGGTCTTCTCATTAGAGATTTCATATTTGAAGTAAGTCTAATATAATTTTCCATGACATCATTTTCTAAGGAATATAAGAAGGCTTTAAGTATTGAGAAAAAGTGTTCAACTCCTCTATATGAGTTTATTTGAAAGAATTAATTTTTTTATCAAGATTTTCTTATTTTATTGAAATAGAAGGATTCTTTAGGATTCTATTCTAAAAATTTTAAAGGTTCCTTGTTACACCATATTTTGTCACTCTGCTCACTTCTCGTCCCTGGTCCTGAAGTTCCATGTGACGAATCATGTGCAATATATCCACCTTGGAAAACATACATAAATATGTCCTCTAAAGACTCAAAGAAAGTTGCCTTGAAAGATCACTGGAGAAACTTAGTCAAAACCCTAATTTTTTGGGTTAGTGCTCTTCTCTACTAGCTTGCCCATATTGATGGAAAGTTAACAATTATGGCCTAGCGCTGCTAGCACCATTTGTTTTGGGAAAACTTCGTTGAACACTTTATGGCAGTTTTTCCTCAAATGTAGGAGAAGCTTTGACCTCTAGAACTTTCAGGGCAGCAAGCTGGTTGTTAGTCGGTGGTGATAGAGTTGAGCTCTCTAATTTTAGAGCTTTGATCTTATCAATGGGGGTTTATCCCTTGGAAATTGAGCCTTCCTCCATTCACGGGCTCCCAACCTCTTATCCCTTCCTATAAATTGATCCCCATCTAACACTACTGGTTGGTCATTTTTGGGCTGGTATGATCATTCATTTTCCTTGCATCCCTATATTTTGATAATGTGTAAGCTATCCTAGAGAAGGCGTGCTTTAAGAGCTTCAGTGAAGGACTCAAACATCACCAATGGGAGGCATCTAACATCAAGCCCACGTTTGTAAGCTCTCTATTTCATATTTATTAATAAAACATATAGTGTTTGTTTTCTATAATTGTCTAATAATTTGCGCAAATGGTCTAATGTTCCTTAATATTTTAGATATCCAATATTTAGTATATGTTTTTTATCGGATTACATTTGTTGTTGTCTCTTTATCTCATGTAGGTAATTGTATGCCACTAGTAGTGAGGAATGAGCCTGAGGGATTGTGGATCAAGGCCATCATCAAAGGATTCAAGCATAGCTTCAGGAAGAGGTAGGCCTATTTCCTATCTCATCTTATTTTGGATATTAGCTAAGAAAGCTTGCATTAGATAGTCTCTTAATTTTCTAGAACCACTCTAGGGCTAGAGAGATCACCTTTGTCTGTAGAGGGGGTTTATCTTTACAACAGAATTGGTGACTCTACTAGGGAGATTTAGCCTCTTTTCCTTCCCTTTATCGATTTCATTTCTGATTAATTTGACCAATCATCGAGATCTAAGTCTTCTTGGGTCTCTATAGGGCTGCATAGGATTTGATAGTTATTTTAGTGTGCCGGGTTTGATTTTAGTGTGAAATTCTTTTTTATTTTTTCTTGTTTTTAGCACTCAGCCCATTTTTTTCCCTTTCAGTAGCACTAAGAGCATTGTTTTATACAAATCAATCGCATTGATTCACCTTTCAGCATTGTTCTATTCATCATAGATGCATTGATCCCAGGGATAGGAAAAAGATATGGTTCCCCCTATCTTCCCAGTGTGTCTTGACCCCTGAGAAAGTTTGTCGAGTCTAAATAACCTCTTGCCATTGTATTTGGTTTATTTGTGTTGTTTGAATGGTTGGTTTTGTCTTTTTACTTTCTTGAGGATAGAGTGAAGTTTAAACATTCCCCAGGTTTTATAGTAAATTTCTCTTCACTTGTCACTTGTGTTTATCATCGGAGATTTGATAGGCTCTACTTTATATTTCTATTCCAGTCAATTCAAGTATTTTCGCACATTGCTTCTACCTTGTTTTAAAGTTATTTTCATTTGTGTTGGTGATCACCTCACTTAGAGATCAACTTCAATTAAGTGTCAAAGATAAGATAGTGATTTTTTGATTCAAAATTTTGGAAGGGTGTGTCTTATTTAGTTCCCGAATTAAAAAGATTAAATTGAAAGAAATTTTTAGCTTGAAGTTTGGATTTTTTTTGCTTTTTCATTGTTTTGAAAAAAGAGTGAAAGTGATTTTCATTTGTGCATTTTTTGAAGCAATCTTATTTTCCATTCGATAGAAATAAAAGTGAAAAGGATTCTTTTGAATTTCTTTGTTCGTTTGATTGATTTTACTTTATTTCATTGATTGTGTTTTCATTTTGAGCTTTCAAAGTAAAAGAAAAACAAAAAAATATTATGCATCTTAGTGAAAAAGAGAAGAAATTTCATTTTTCAATAAGTTTACATTTTTGGGAATTTTGAAAGTGAATTTGATCTTAAAAGTAGCATTTTAGTAGCTTTGAACTAGTTATGGGGGGCATCATTGTTTGTTTCATTACATTCACTCTTTTTTGCGTTTATTCCCTCATCAATTTAGAATTCATTGAAATGGAAAGAAACTCTTTTAGCATTTAGCTGCATTATAGGGTTCAGGTGACGTCGATATTGAGCCTTAAACTGAGACTTAATTGAAGATTAAATTTAAAATTTATCTGATTAAACTTAAAGATAATTTTAAATTAACGAAAAAATTTAGAGGTCTATGCTAGAGACATGTTCCATCATAATTAAACGTAGGAGTTGTCGCTAACAGTCTGTGTTACATTCTAGAGGTGAACTGCCATCCCGCAGCCCACATAATGGTGTGTAGCACTACTCTCAGTGCTAGATCAGGGACGGTCTAAATGTCCACTTTACCGCTCCCTGTTCCTTTGCGTGCCCCTGGGAACACCCTGTTCATGACCATTGTCATGCTTTCTCCTAAAGGCCTGGTACTGGTCAGAATAGGGACTAGACCACTGCGTGACAGTCCAGTGATGAAATATACATCTGATACTTTGAGCTCAAGCTCCTGGTCTCGAGGTTTGAATTTCTCCTAATCCTCATCCCAAATAATGATGAGATACTGCAATAATTCGGGCTAAGCCCGGATACATGGCATCAGAAAGAACATTTTTAGCCCACAATTCCTAAGAGCATTCATACATTGCTCATTTTCCATTGCTTGTTCATCTTCTTCACTATATTCTCTCTCTCTCCATTCGATAACCATATTTTCCTTTTGATACCTGCATCAATCAATCATGGGAACATTATAAGCCTCTTGGGGTATTCAAATTTTCATTCCATTGGTTGCATTTTGTGAAATTTGAGCTGGATTTTGAGTTATGCCATTGGCGCAACTGTTTGGCTAACAGTCGTGCTAGTTGGCACGACCCGTGTGTAAAATAGGGCAGATTGGCACAGGTCCGTGCCCGAAACCCGCACCAACCGCGGAGCCCTAAATTTTAACAATCCTCCCCTAAGGGACCTCAAATAACAATAAAATGCAGTAAAATTTAACTTAAAATATGGCCAAAGAGGTCGGCTCTTACCTGAACCAGACAGAATTCGATTTGGTCCACTAGATTGATCACACTTGTCACCTAAAGATCGAAGCATAAATGGGTCACTATTGCTCTGCAAAGAGGTAAAAGTGAAAAGTAAATATTTTTTACCACAGTTGGTCTTTTATAACTTTTCAAAGTTCTAAAATAGGTTTTAAAACATATTTGTCGATATATTTTCATATTATTTTTGTGGAATATGTTTTACACGCGTCTTTTTGTGCAGAAAAAGGTTTTTCACGTAGTTTTTATGAAGAGACAAGTTGTATTTTATACTTTTTCGGACTCGGTAAAAACACGAAAAAATTCACTTCTGGAGTCACCTTTCAGCTCTTTTCTGACTCTCTAAAACTAAAAATATTGCCGATTCGCTTGTCGTTTTGAGCTTGTTAAATTGGCTGCGAAGCGATATCTACCCAGTATACGTTTACCCCTTTTTCGGGCTGGGATAGATTATTTACGAAAAAGGAATACCCTAACCTATCACGACTAGGAGGTTTTCTCAGACACATTTTTCTACCTTTTCGGATCTGAGGGACTATTTATGAAAAGGGACTACTGGAGTTTTCTTTTCTGCCTTCTTTTAAAACTCTCTAAATATGAAAATATGATGTTGAGTCTCAAATTTGCATCTTTCCTATACACCTTTCTAGACCTTTTTCATTCACCTGGACCTTCTAAGTCATCAAATCATTGCATATTAATTGTAAACGAGCATTTAAATGTTTTTTAACTATGTTTTGTGTCTACTATTTGAATTAGATTTTTTCTCATTAAGCTGCGGAATCTTGTCACTTTCCGTAGCTACTGCAACTTTCCGCAGCTATTTTGTTAAATTCTATATTGCAGGTGTCTTCAGGCAAATCGAGCCACATGGGCAAGTTAGAAATGACATGGACATGGATCGTGTCCTATTGGCTCAGTCGAATTCACCTAAGAAGGTTGTGGTCAAAGGTAGCCAAGTGGTGGTCAACCGAAGAGTCCCACGGTGACAGAACTCTGTTTCTCATCACGTGAAGATTTGCGTGGCTATTTCTAAATCATGGGAGACACATCAACACCTGTAAACGGCTCCATAAGCCGAATCCAACAGCCACTCTCCATATATTTAATCCTCACGGCGGCCATAATGCTAGATCTCTGGACGTGGTGGTTCATGTGTCTTCTATCAGCGCAGACTTTAGGGAATTAGTTATGTCACCCTCTGTTATAAATAATGCGTTCTCATACGCATAATAGTTAGCTCTGTAATGTAATTGCGTCGCCATTGTGCTGTGACATTATTTCTCTGTTATGACCGCATTTTAAATATATGAGAAGACTCTGTTCATAAGCGTAATTCGTATTTGATAGCTGCTTCCCGAGGATTGTGCAGAGGGCCCCTGCACACGCCGAGGTTTTGTGTATTACTGTATAGTTTCATGCTTCATTTCCTTACGTTCATTGTGCCATAGTCATTCACGTGTATATATATTACATCTTTCATGGTATTTATGTTTCATCTTTGTCCATAATCTTTCATGCTTTACATTTTACTTCTGTCCATAATCTTTCATGCTTTATATTGTTGTTAACTGATCAGTTTTTTTGTTCCAGATTACAATAGGCAGCCCGGGCATTTGCACATCATTTTATAATGACTAATGACATGGAATCAATCTTGTCCTTCTGCTGATTTCTTTTTCTTAGTTTTTAATTCCAGCACTGTTTTATTCATTTCAGTTTTGTACATTTGCTTTACTAGTTAGTTAGATATTAAATTGCTCATGTCATTATCAGTTACCTCTGAAAGCCATAGCGAGACTAATGGTGAGGGATTGAAGTATGAGTGTGTAATTTGATATTAGTTTATTTTTTCTGCAAATTAGATATCAGATTGCTCAAGTTGTTTATGATTACCTCCGAAAGCCATAGCGAGACTAATGGTGAGGGGTCAGAATATGAATTGATGTAATTTGATTTTAGCTTTACTTTACTTGCAAATATTTGGATTTCTTTGAGTACAGTTTCTTTTGTGTTTACACAGCAATAAGGGTAATGGTTTCATGATCAATAGTTCACTGTTTGTTTGACTAGTATAGTGGTACATTTTCATTTTCTTTTAGGAATTAGTTTTGTTATTGTATATTTCAAAATCCATTTGAAGTTTGAAGTTTGGGAAATCATTATAAAGGACATCATTGCCTTGAAAATTTATATCCATGCTTGTCTTTTAGAATTTCCATCTCTCATTAGGAATAAAAAATGACAAAAAGTAAGAGATAGGTTATCTTGCACATATAGTGCACCACACTTCGTCAGCTTACGAATTCCAGATTGACAAATTAATGTAGCAATTTAGGACACACTAAATTGACCAAACATTTTGGCGCCGTTGTCGGGGAAGTGTAACTAGGTAGCCAATTTCTTTAAAAAAAAACAATAAAAAGAAGGGAAAACTTGATAACTTCTTGAAGTATGCTCTACTCTTGCACCTAGTGTGATCTGGAGGATCAGAAAAGAGAGTTATTGGTTCAATAATTTCTTAAGTATGCTCTCTTCTTGCACCTAGTGTGACCTGGAAGATCATAAAGAGAATTATTAGCCCAACTTAAAAAATAAAAATGACATGCATAGAGCAAGAGATTCTAGGGGAAGGTTTATAGCTAAAGCCAAGAGTTCGATTTTCACAACTCCATCTTCTTCAAGGCATAGACAATATTCACCACCATCTACCCCTAGCCTTAAGATTCTTGGAATTCAAGGAGCAGCTGAATTAGAGGATTCTCCTACACCACCTACCAAATCTCATTTAGAAAAGGATCCTTTCTTTACTTCTATAGGAGAGTATATTGTAATCAAAGAAGTAGAATCACCTGAAGAAGAAAAGGAAAAGACTCCCTCTCATCCTCCCTTGATAGAAGAACCAGAGGACTTTGAGGACTCTAAAGAAACTATCATGGCAGAGGAAATAATAGATGGATTCGGAGGTGGAGGTAGAGGTAGAGGTAGAGGAGGAGGAAACAATGGAGACAACAATGGTGAAGATAATAATGGAAGAAATAGGGAAGGAGACAACTTGTTTGGATTCCCTATAGTTGATGAGGAAAATCATACAACAATGAAAAACATCTCACCATATTTCCTCCCTAACTTTTATGGATTGCGAAGTGAGGATCCTGAAACATTTCTGTTTGAGTTTGAAGTCATGTGCCGAACCTATGACTATATAAACTCTCAAAAACTCAAACTGTTTCCTTCAACATTGAAGGGAGCCACTTCGAAATGGTTCATGGGATTAGCCACCCAATCTATTAGGACTTGGAATGACATGAAACAAACATTTTTGGATAGATACTTGGACTATTGCATGCCCACCAATCACAAGGATGAGGTATTCAAAATGGTACAAAAAGAAGATGAAAATCTGGAGGATTTACTTGAAAGATTTCAATACAACTTAAAAAGAGCAAAGATGAGCAAATTAGATGATGAGACTTTGAAAGCCCTTATATTAAAATCCATCAGAGATGAATGGATAGATATTTTAAACATGATGGGGAAAGGAGACATTTCTCAACTTCCACTTCGTGACATAACAGAACTATGTGTCCATCTCTCAAGAGGAAAATCTAAAACAGGAAAAGGGCCTAGGGATCCTTCTCTTATCAGGGCTAACAAATCCGCAACTGGATCAGTAAGTAGGGCAGAGATTGGCAATATGCTTGATGAATTCAAAACTGATATCTTAGGGAGCCTTAGTGAACAACTAGACACCCTTAAGATCCAAAACAAGCAGAAAGCAGAAACAGATGCTCTAGCCATATTTTGTCCGAAATGTAGGAAGAAACATGCTTTAAGGGAATGTCCCTTGGATGCAAAAGTTGTAGAAACATGTATGATTTTCTCAGAGAATCATGAGACCAAGGATTGTCCTTCAATTCCTGGACTCAAAGCTATCTTTCAAGAAGATCCAAATTCAGTAGAATCTCTCTGTTTTGTTGCAAGAAGACCTTGGCAGGGACAACAAACTCAAGGGTTTAACAACCCTATGAATCTTCAAACCCCACCAAATTGGAATCCTTGGCAACAAACTTGGCCCTAACATAAAAATCCATATCAGCCATGGGTATAAGGGATGCAAAATCCTTATGGGAGATTTGCTCAATTTTATCAATATCCTCTATCTTTTCAAAATCAACAAGCTCCACAACTTCCAAACCCAAATCCACAACTTTCATTGCCATTTCCACAACAACAACCTTCTCAACAAAATCCAAATCCTCAACTCATGCTCCCATACCAACAAAAGACAAATCAACTTCCAGCTCAGCCATTGCCAAATCCTAACAATAAAAATCTTCAGAATACTTACATGATATAAGGACAACAATTTCCTACCTATATGATTGTTCCTCTCAATGATGTACAACTCAGGTCTGGTAGAGTTTTAGAAAAACCTTCTATAGATGTCCAAGAGCAAGATACCTCTAAGGAGGACTCTCTTAAAGTCAATAAGGGTTCTGAGGAAGCATCTCTTCAAAAATCAAACATTCAAAAAGAGAAAGAAAAGTTAACCCCCACAACTCCTATAGTTGAGCAACCTGCATCTTCATCTACACCTCCTTTTCCTGAAAGACTACAAATTGATAAGGGGGTGGAAAAACAAATCTTGTTGCCTAACTATGATTTTCTAGATGAATTGAAGAATGTTTGTATCAAGATTCCCTTGCTACAAGCTATTCGAGAGATTCCTATTCTAGCAAAAACAATAAAGGAGTTGAGTTTCAAAAGACCAGGAAGGAAACTAAAAGACACAAGAAGAATCCACCTGGTAGGAAAAATTGCAGATATCATGATGGGAAAAATTACCATGCAAAAGTATGTAGATCCAAGAAGTCCAATTGTCAAGACACATAAATGGGATAGAAATTCCAAACACATTGATTGACTTAGGGGCTGCTATCAACATTATGAGTAGACAGACTATGGACCAGCTAAAACTTCCTAACCTTATTTTTACACCTACTTTACTGCAACTTGCAGATCGATCAATTATTAAACTATATGGTGTATTAGAAGATATTTCAGTCTCCTTAGATTCTTGGGAATATCCAGTAGATTTTATGATTTTGACTCCCAAGAGTAATCTAGGAGGGCACCCACTTATCTTAGGAAGACCTTGGCTAGCCACAGCTGATGCTTTCATTAGTTGTAGATCCGGGGATATGTACATTTCTAATGGTAATTCGACAAAGAAATTCAATTTGTATCCTCCAGCAAAAGCAATCACAGAAGTAGGAGACAATGAATGGGTTGATGATGAGGATATTATACAACCTATCTTTACCATTTCTGAAATCAGTGAGGATAGTCAAATTTTGAACACATTAGAAAATTTTGAGACATCTTCAGAATATGACCCCACACAATTTCAGTTGGAATCTAACATTGAATATTTATCATCAAGACAAATGTCTCTTTACTCTATGGAAGAGTTTGGTAGTTCTACCATTGAGATTTTTCCAAAAAAAACATTGAATATCAACAAAAATTTGGAAAAGTCACAACAGGAAGAACTAACCAAAATCTTGCAAAAACATTCTACTGCATTTGCATGGGAGTATATTGATATGAAAGGTATTGATCCTAAGACCTGAATTCATCATATCTATATTGAGGAAAACAGTAGACCAATCAGACAACCTCAAAGAAGGATGAATCCAAATCTTATGGAGATAGTGAAAGAAGAGCTCCAAAAACTACTCAATGTAAACTTCATTTATCAAATTTCAGATAGCCGATGGGTTTCTCCTTTAGTTATAGTACCTAAAAAGAATGGTAAATGGAGGGTATGCATTGATTAGAGGGAATTGAACAAAGCAACTTTAAATTATCACTTTCCTTTGCCCTTTATTGATCAGGTATTAGATACATTAGCAGGCAAAAAGTACTTTTCATTTTTGGATGGTTTTAGTGGCTATAATCAAATTCAAGTAGCACCTAAAGATCAAGATAAGACCACATTTACCTGTCCATGGGGAAATTTTGCCTATCGAGTGCTTCCTTTTGGGTTATGTAATGCACCCGCAACATTCCAAAGAGCAGTACTAGGAATTTTTTCTGATCTAATCCATGATTGTGTAGAGGTTTATATGGATGACTTTACAGTTTATGGTAATTCATTTGAAGAGGCATTAGAAAATTTGGAAAAAGTTCTTATAAGATGTAAAGAAACAAACCTTTCATTAATTCATGAAAAATGCTTTATGATGTTTACTGAAGGGATTGTTTTAGGACATCATATTTCAGGAGATGGGATTAAGGTTGATAGATCAAAAGTTGAAGTCATCTCCAAGTTGCCTATTACAAATTGTCAAAGAGATGTTAGAAGTTTTCTAGGATTTACTGGTTACTATAGAAGATTTATAGAAAACTTCACTAAAATAGCATCTCCACTCTTCAAATTGCTTACAAAATATTGTGAATTCAAATGGGATCCTGAATGTCAATCAGCCTTTGAAACTTTGAAAACAAGAATATCTGAAGCACCTATCTTGAGAGGACCAAATTGGAAACTCCCTTTCCATATTTCTACAGATGCTTCAGATACAGCTCTGGGAGCTGTGTTGGGTCAAAAAGATTTAGTCCCTTATGCCATTTATTATACTAGTAAAAATTTAACTCCCACTGAGTTGAACTATACTGTGACTGAAAAAGAGTTTTTAGCTGTTGTTCATGCAATAAATAAGTTTAGACATTATATAACAGGCTATGAAACTTTTATTCATACTGACCATTCTGCAATTAGATATTTAATGAAAAAACCTGTTACTAATGGCAGAGTGACAAGATGGATCTTACTTTTGCAAGAATTCAATATTACTGTGTTGGATAGACCAGGAAAACAAAATACAGTAGCTGATTTCTTGTCTAGGATTCAGAATACTAAAGAAGATTCTCCCGTAGAGGATAAGTTTCCTGATGAATACTTGTTTGCAGTAACTATTAAGACTCCTTGGTATGCAGATATTGCTAACTATTTGGTTACAGGGAAACTGCCTTCACATTTGTTTCCAAGTGAAAAAAGAAAGATTATTAAGGAGAGTTCAAAATATTCATGGATTTCTAACGAATTGTTTAAAACAGGGCCAGATCTTGTGATCAGAAGATGTGTCAGGGAAGATGAAATGCATGATATCCTTAAGGCATGTCATGATGAACCATGCAGTGGACACTTTGCTAACAAAAGGACAACCTATAAAATCCTCTCTTTAGGATATTATTGGCCTTCCCTCTTCAAAGATGCAAAAAAATATGTCAAAAGGTGTGACAGCTACCAAAGAGTAGGGAAACCTACCCTTTCAAATGAAATGCCATTGCAAACACAGGTACTCATCGAACCCTTTGAAAAATTGGCTTTAGATTTCATTAGACCTATTAATCCACCATCTAAGCAAAAGAATTATATACTGTTTTGTACTGATTATGTTACTAAATGGGTAGAAGCCAAAGCATTAGTGTCTGCTACTGAAAATTCAGTTGTTAATTTTCTTTATGAGGATATTTTTACTCGCTTTTGTGTTCCAAGAGAAATTGTGACAGATCAGGGAAGCCAATTCACATCCAACCTGGTGGAGAAGCTGATGGAAGAATACAAAATCAAGCACAGAAGATCTACTCCTTACCATCCGCAAGCGAATGGTCAAGTGGAGTCTACCAACAAAGTTCTCGAAAGTATCATCACCAAAACTGTTCATCTACATAGAAGAGATTGGGCAGAAAGGCTTCCTGAAGCCTTGTGGGCCTACAGAACTACATGGAGAAATACAACAGGACATTCTCCCTATGAACTTGTTTATGGGAAAGAAGTCCTGCTCCCCATTGAGTTCCAAGTCAAGACCTTCAAGATAGCAGTTCAGTTGGGGATGGATTTATCATAAGCTCAAAAGCATAGAATGGAGTAGTTGAATGAGCTAGATGAGATCAGACAAGAGGCAATTCTAAGAACTGATCTAGTTCAATATCAAAGAGCTAAATGGCATGACAAATACATCAAAGAGAAGAAGTTTCAAGAAGGAAATTGGGCATTGCTATTTGATTCCAAGTTTAAAGATTTTAAAGGAAAATTTCAGACTCATTGGCTTGGGCCATATGAGATTGACAAGATCTTTAGCAATGGAGCAGTAAGAATCAAGACCATTGATGAATTTCAAACTCCTCTTATTGTGAATGGCCACAGATTAAAAGTCTATCATAAGCCACTCTCAAAAGAGGAATTTGTCAAAATATTTCAAGAAAATTCTGCAATCAGGTTGGTATAGAAGAATTCTTCTTCTCCACTAGCCTAGCCTTTGTTCTTTTCAATTTATAAAAAAATAAAAAAATTGTATAAGCCTGAAAACCAATCATTGATTGGCAGTCTTATACAGAAAATGTAGGGTGAAAATCAGGAACACCTGACACCCTATATTTTCCAAAAAAAAAAAATCTCTCTTTCATTTCATAAGTTTTGTGACCACCCACTCCATTCCATTCCACTTCATTTCACTCCACTTCATTCCATTTCACTTCATTTCATCTATTTCATTTCATTTCACCAATAAAATTTTCTTTCATGACCATTTTCATTCAGTCAGTTATCATCCATCTATTTCCATTCACCCAAATAATAGTTGTGTCAGTTCCGCAGCTGACACCTATTTCCGCAGCTAACAGCAGTTTCCACAGCTGGAAGCAGATTCTGCAGCTACCACTCTGTTTTTCAAAAAAAAAATGTACAGCTAGATGTTAATTCAACAATCATGAAATCAAATGCAGGTATGAAGACATATTATGAAGACATGGGGCATTCAAGATATCAATTAGGAGCAACTGATTGAAGACCAATGAAAAATGGCAAGAATTTCAAGGTATGAGTAAAAATTTATTTCAAATGGCATTCAAGCACATTTTTACATAGTTATAAACCATAGCTCCATTATATGCAATGATTGTATTGACAAACTCCATAACCATTCCACAATCTCTATATGATCCTCCCACAATCCTTGCATTCATTTTCAAACGGTCCCATAATCAAGCCTCTGATCTTCACTCATACTCTGATACTCCACCTGTGATGATGAAACGTGGTTGATTTGACTACGGCTTCTTTCAGCCGCATAAAATATGTAGCCATTTCATAAACTTGCTTATATTTACTCTGTAGCCACCCAATTTTAAATACTTCCGGATGCGTTATACTCCTCCTACTATTCTATTGATCTCACAGCTGCATTTCCACTGTGCTCACGTAAGCCTTCTCTGTTCTGCTTCGCCCCATTTTGTTCTCTGTTACACTACATTTCGTATACCTATTCTCTTATATCCACTTACAGTCACTGGTCTCCTTCATAAACCGTGCTCATTTCCGCTCATTCAGCCATCTTACCTCCGTTAAACCCTCCTCACGCAGACAAGTTTTAAATACTAGAAGGAAGGATGGGTCAGTTGTTGAGGACGGAACCAGAGGGACCCAAATTCATGGAAGGATACCCGCAAGTCAAAGATATATTGAAAAAGGAAAAATGGCTTCAGTTTATTCAAAAGTTTAGAGGCTACCATAAAGAGGTGACAAAACCTTTTGCAAGGTCTTTCAATGGTCTGGAGGTAGAAATTGGGGACCTCAAATTTACGGTGAATGAGGCATCCATAGCAGCTGCTACATAACTCCCTCAAGAAGGTGAACGCTGGTTCAAAAACAAGAGCATTAGTGATGAAGCCTGGAGAGTGATCCTACGTAACCCAGGTATGGATGTAACTATTTTTAAAAAGGGAATTCTTGTTCATGCTTTGAAAGAAGAGTGGGCCACTTTACTGTTGGTTATTCAAACGTTTATCACCTGTGAGGGACGTTTTGGGTCAATGTATATGTATCATACCCGACTGTTGATGAATTTCCTAGAAAACTAGGCCCTCAATCTACCATATTTTTTATTAAATAGTTTGAAAAAGATGTCTGTGACCGTCCAAAAGCATCTGGGGGACATAGAACCACATTTTTATCACCATGGTCTTGTGAAAATTTTGATTGAAAAACAGTTAAAAGAGAAAAAGGACACATGGGAACAATTTTTGATTAGAAATTTCTTTGAAGAACCCCAAGAAATTCCTGAAGGCAGTACATCAAGAAGGAGTAGGAGAAAGAGAAAAAATGATGAAACTCAAAGTACTCCTACTAACACAGTTGAAAGAACCAGTAGAGAGGAAAGACTGACTAACAGGAAGAAGGAAAAGATTGAAGAGAGAAAAAGCATTGAGGCTATGCATCAAACCCCTTCTTCAGAAGAAGACCATCAAATATTGTCTGAGAGACTAGTTCACCTTCAAGAACAGTCAGCTATGGCCAAAAATAAATGGAAAGCAAAACAGAAGCAAAAAGACAGTAGTCCACAGCGTGTAAGAAGAAGTTCCAGGCTTAAAGGGAAGTTGAGGAAAACACAAACGAAAGGACCCCATTTTATTGATTTGGGAGAAGAAACACCTGAACAAACTCCAGCTGGCCATAGTCCATCTCATTCTTAGTCAAACATTGAACATAGTCCATCTCATTCTCAGCCAGACGATGAACATAGTCCACCGCATTCTCAGTCAAATGTTGAAATTAGTTCTCAAGATGTTGACATGAGTCCTTTTCAGCCAGAGTTTGAAGTCAATTCTCCTCCACAGTATTTTGGGGACAGCCCAGTGAAAATGACACCTGAGATAGACCCAAACCAGCAAGAAGTGTATGATTATATAGAATCTTTAGAAAGAGCAGCCACGGGTCCCAGCACCTCATCCACTCAGCCTCACACAACACAAGAATATCTAGTCCAATCATTCAGACAGGAAGTCTTTGAGTTGGAGGTTTTAAATAGACGCATTAAAAATGAAAATGAGGCATTAAAGGACCAAGAAAATTGGACAATATCATTCATGACAATACCATGCTACATCTGGGACTATGGCAGAAAAAGAACAGGAAATTGAAGAAGAAATGCCAGAAGTTAAGCAGAGCACTGATTAATATCAAATTCAGATGCTTGATGAAAAAGCCCAGGATGTTAGCAGCACCAAGGAAGAGGAGGAGAGGACTGGATGTACTGGCTGAAGTGTCAAGGCATATGAATTAAAGAAGGATTATCAAAATTTTGGTTGCATGAGGACATGCAACACCTTCACAGTGGGGGTATGTTGAATCTCAAATCTGCATCTTTCCTATACACCTTTCTAGACCTTTTTCATTCACCTGAACCTTCTAAGTTGTCAATATCATTGCATATTAATTGTAAAAGAGCATCTAAAATGGTTTTTAACTATGTTTTGTGTCTGCTGTTTGATTTAGATTTTTTCTCATTAAGCTGCGGAATCTTGTCACTTTCCGCAGCTGCTGCAACTTTCCGCAGCCATTTTGTTAAAGTCTATATTGCAGGTGTCTTCAGGAAAATCGAGCCACATGGGAAAATTGGAAATGACATGGACATGGATCGTGTCCTATTGGCTCAGTCGAATTCACCTAAGAAGGCTGTGGTCAAAGGTAGCCAAGTGGTGGTCAACCGAAGAGTCCCACGGTGACAGAACTCTGTTTCTCATCACGTGAAGATTTGCATGGCCGTTTCTAAATCACGAGAGACACATCAACACCTGTAAACGGCTCCATAAGTCGAATCCGACAGCCACTCTCCATAGATTTAATCCTCACGGCGGCCATAATGCTAGATCTTTGTACGTGGTGGTTCACGTGTCTTCTATCAGCGCAGACTTTAGGGAATTAGTTATGTCACCCTATATTATAAATAATGTGTTCTCATACGCATAATAGTTAGCTCTGTAATGTAATTGCGTTGCCATTGTGCTGTGACATTATTTCTCTATTATGACCGCATTTTAAATATATGAGAAGACTCTGTTCATAAGCGTAATTCATATTTGATAGCTACTTCCTGAGGATTGTGCAGAGGGCCCCTGCACACGCCGAGGTTTTGTGTATTACTGTATAGTTTCATGCTTCATTTTTTTCTTATATTCATTGTGCCATAGTCACTCACATGTATATATACATTACATCTTTCATGGTATTTACGTTTCATCTTTGTCCATAATCTTTCATGCTTTACAGTTTACTTCTGTTCATAATCTTTCATGCTTTATATTGTTGTTAACTGATCAGTGTTTCTGTTCCAGATTACAATAGACAGCCCGGGCATTTGCACATAGTTTCTGTAATGACTATTGACATGGAATTAATTTTTTCCTTCTGCTGATTTATTTTTCTTAGTTTTTAATTCCAGCATTGTTTTATTCATTTCAGTTTTGTACATTTGTTTTACTAGTTAGATTAGATATTAAACTGCTCATGTCATTATCAGTTACCTCCGAAAGCCATAACGAGACTAATGGTGAGGGATCGAATTGTGAATGTGTAGTTTGATATTAGTTTATTTTTCTGCAAGTTAGATATTAAATTGCTCATGTCATTATCAGTTACCTCCGAAAGCCATAGCGAGACTAATGGTGAGGGATTGAATTATGAATGTGTAGTTTGATATTAGTTCATCTTCTTTCTGCAAATTAGATATCAGATTGCTCAAGTTGTTTATGATTACCTCCGAAAGCCATAGCGAGACTAATGGTGAGGTGTCAGAATATGAATTGATGTAATTTGATTTTAGCTTTACTTTACTTGCAAATCTTTGGATTTCTTTGAGTATAGTTTCTTTTGTGTTTACACAGCAGTAAGGGTAATGGTTTCATGATCAATAGTTCACTGTTTGTTTGATTAGTATAGTGTTACATTTTCATTTTCTTTTAGGAATTAGTTTTGTTATTGTATATTTCAAAATCCATTTGAAGTTTGAAGTTTGGGAAATCATTATAAAGGACATCATTTCCTTGAACATTTATATCCATACTTGTCTTTTAGAATTTCCATCTCACATTAGGAAACCAACCAAGATAAAATAAAAATAAAAAAATCATCAAAAACGACAAAAAAGTAAGAGATAGGTTATCTTGCACATATAGTGTGCCACACTTCATCAGCTTACGAATCCCGGATTGACAAATTAATGTAGAAATTTAGGACACACTAAATTGACCAAACATATGTCAAGTTCTTCCTTTGTCAAACTCATTAAAACTAATGACATCAGACTCTGTCGTAATGATGTTACTCAAGTTCCTCCTTCCTATGGATCATAAAATGTACTACGTTGGATTTGTCCAAAGGACAAACTTACATCGCAAGCACATCCTATCCCCTTCAAGCTTGTTTTCAAAAATAATTGGGGTACTCGCCTGAAATGGTGGGGGAAAATGGAACCAAAATCATAGTCATGTTGGAAGTATGTCTCTATTCAACATGGCACTTGTCTGCATTCGTTTCGGGTTGGGGACATCTCATCTCATTATCTGCTTACTTCCATGGGCTTGGGTAATCTCCTTTGACCGCTCATCTTCTCTTTGTCGCATCACCATGACCTCAGATCCCTTGATGTCAAATACTGCCAAGTCCAGTGTCATGTCGCCAATATGTTCAAGAGAAGTTTGCCTCTAAGTTTTCAACCTCCCTCCGATTCTTTGTTGGTCTTGATTCACAAACATCAGATTCCTCTGTCTCACATCGATGATGTGGTAAACATTATGGCCCATCTTCGATCAAGGTCCCTTCTTGTCAACTCCATCTCATTATCCAGGAAGTTGATCTAGACTCTCTTTAGGTACCTTAGAGCCTGCATGCCTCAATGGCATGTTCTTCGCATTCGATGCAAGGTCTTCATTATTGGCCTTCGATCGGATGATTCTGCGGGTGTTCAACGCCAGATCACTGTTCACATTCTGTGGATTGTACCTCTTGTACCTTAAGAGACATTGTAATTATTGGTGGTTTCTCTCGTGTCTGTTAACATTTTTCATCATTCGCTGGTAATCAGATGGTGTTCTTACATGTTCGACTTCAGCTTACATATTCGCATGCTCAAAATTGTACTTTTTTTGGGTCAAGATGGAGCACAAGACCCTAGATTTTGTCTGATGAAATCCAGGCTATGGGTTCTTTGTGGATTATTATGACTTATTACATGACTCTTTTGATTGGATGGCTGCGACCATACCTGAGTCTACTTGTTGATCCCTATTTTGCTGGATGGCTGCGTCCATACCTTGGATCTCGGTTTTTGTACACTTTATTATGGATGGTTGCATCCATACCACATATCATGTATCAGAGATATCAGTTGTATTTGTACTTGTAGGTCATCCGACAACAGTGTTTTCAGTTGAACGCATTATCATAAAGCATTTCACCCCTCCCTCTCTCTCGGACCTCATGCTTTAGGGGTAATCTATTACATAGCATTTTGTCACTGTCCCAGTAATCCATCATCCTATACATTGGAGGACTATTCACGTGACCTCTGAATAGTAAAATGTTATAAAAACACCTTGATGACATCCTTCTTCATAAGGGCAAGAATTCTCCTGAAGAACATTTCCTCATAAAATCACTAAAAACATATGTTGGGGCATTGGAGCGAGCAGCCAGTTCATCACTCGCACCAACCTGGGAAATTTACACTAAGCCCGCGCCACCTAGCTATCCCTGTGTATTGCCCATGCCAAGCCTATTTGTGATTTTTTAAAGAAAATAAAAGGCGGAAGTTTGATTCTAACAACTTCAGAATGAATCATCAAAAAGAGGTTGGGTTGCTTGGCTTCGGATATCCTTGTTTAGGAAGTGGTTTGCCACCTCTCATGGAACCTTCCTAAGAGATAGGACTCTCCCCCATGATTATAGGGATCCTAACCTCTCCTTCTCCCTCTATAAAAGCCTACCCTCCCTATTTGCAACCTAGCTGAACATTTGGGAAGAAACCTATAGCTGAGCGACTATTGAGAGCATAGATAAGGAGAACCTCGTAAGAGAGAGAGCCTTGTCTAAATTCCTGACAAGTTTTGTGATACACACTCCACTGGAAGCCCTGCCAAAGGAAAAACGTGACGTCGGAACTCGGTTGTAATCTTTATTTCGTATTTTAATATATCCTTAACTATGTTATTATTTCTATTGTTGCATTTCTTATTTGTGTAATTCAATTTGATTTGATCTTTTCTGATTGATTGATAGCTACATGTTTGAATTACTACGTTGTATGTTGTTGCTTGTCTCTGCATATGTACAGGTGTCCGGACGTGGTGAGCGAAAGGATTGTGATCTGTCAAGCTAGGAATGAGAAGCAACACTTCTCCTTCGACAATAGCTACGTAGGACTTGAGGTAGGCTATCCATCATAGCTTTGTATTTTGTAACTAAGAGTCGATATCGTAGCGTGTTTTGTTTGTTGCTAGACCCATTCTTGGGCTAGTGGGACTGCCTCTGTCCGCAGAGGGGATTTACCTCTTCAAAAAATTGGTGACTCCACTGCGGATCAGTGTGAGTTTGTCTTTCCTCCTTTAGGTCATATTCCCGGTGTTTTCTTTCTTAGCTTTCTTTTCTGATTATCTTTGCTGAGTATAAGACCCCTGTTCAACCCTAGAGGATCAATTTGACCTCTGTTCTTCCAAATTTTTCATCTTTCAAAGGTTGGCTTGATTGGCACGGGTTCCAGTCTGACACTCGTGCCAGTTGGCGCTAGTTTCCATTTTATCACTCACGTCATCCCCTGTCTGGCATGGATTACATCCAGATAGTTGCGCCAACTCCTGTAGGTGCTAGGTTTTTCCCTGTTTTGGAGTTTTTGGTCCATCTTGGTGTCTCTAGATGTTTTCTTAGCTTGTTTTGAATGCTTTGGGTTTGTTTTTGACTGAGAATAGCTCTTATCCTTCGGTTGTTTTCCCTCTTCTCTTAGTTTTGTTTTCAGCCCTAGGTTTTCTAGGTGCTTCAACTTGTTGAGCCTCCCATGGGAGTTTCAGGTCCTTGGTTTCCAAGTCAACTTCATTTCTTCTTCTTTGCATTCAGCTTCTTGGATCCATTTGAGTGATTGCGTTAATTGAGTGATTGTCATCTCTTCCGTTCAGTTTTTCTCTTGTCACTCCAAGCCTAGATTGCATGGCTTGTTTGGGTCTCTTTTGAGATCTTTCTTTGATTTGAGGGATTTCGTCATTGGTTTGAGTCTTGTTTTCCTTGCTTTGAGTTGAGTGAAATTGTTTTGTTTTAGCTCTCGCTTCACCATTCTCAGATTGATGTTTTGATTCATTTTTCATATCATTTAGTGCACTTGCTCTAATATATTGAAAAATAAAACAAAAAAAAAATATTTTGCATTCTCGATTAATATAGTGAAAAATGGAAAATCTTTCGCATTTCTAGCATTATATCATCCTAGGAAAGAGCTTTTCAGTTTCATTAGCTTGCATCAGATTCAATTTTTGATGCTTTTGTATGTTCATATTATTGCTATCACTTGTAAGCTCTTAACTCTCTCGTAGATAGCCTTTCATTGAATGAAATGATATTTTATGGCATGTAGCTTGCATTTAGGGATTTGTGAGATTCAACATTCAATAGGGCCTTGGAATTTAAATGTAAATTGAAGATCAACTTTAAAATTTACTAAATTAACCTAAGGCAACATTGAAACCTAACGGAATATTTATTGGTCTAAGTTAGAGACGTGTTCCGACGTATTTAAACCTAGCAGTTTTCGCTCGCCATCTGGCTTCAGACAGCGCTAGTATGGACTTGTGCTCCCCGTACCGTCGAGTATATAAAGGGAGACCCCTCTAGGTCGCAATCCTTTTATCTATAGGAAGTAGAGTCTGTCACCTTGTAACCGTGATACACCAAACACAACATTCAAGGAGACTACCTGGATGTACTTCAAGTCCTTCGTTGATTTCTCTTTCATTTTATAACCAAGGTGTATATGGCAGTTCACGGGAACCTGGTACACCCCTTTACCTATACTACCTGAGCAGTCATTTTCGATCTTTGCTGACTCTATAAATTTGAAAATATCATCGAGCACTTGTCCTTTTGTGCTCACTTAAAACTGAAAGAGACTAGAGTCATCTTTGACTGTTTCTCGACTCTTAAAACATGAAACAACAAATGTTTGGTTTCAATTTGGTAATATAAACTACCCATGATTACACGCCCTTTAAAGTTTGATTACTTGGATTTTTTTTGTTTGCCTTGGTTTTGATCCAAGGATCCTCTTTTTGATATTTTTCCCCCTTTTCGTGTGCTACAGTCACAGTGGCGGAACCGTCAGTTTCATCTACTGGTAGTCCTTACATGGACGATTCATCTGAAACTTCTCAGGTCTCTGGCTCTGCCGAGCTTGAGTAGCCTATCATCCCTTCTGAGTATCCCTTTGGAGAACCAGTTGAGTTTCATTGGCCTCTTTCCAACGCTTGGTTTGGTTTTGGGGTCGGGGAACATTTTCCCCCTCTTACATCGGGATCACCTTTTTTGGCTATTTTCATACCTCCTAGCCCCCGTACTCTTCTGCATGATCTTACGATGGATTCATAAATGGACTCGTTTGGTCCTAACGGTAGTGAGGGTATTCTAGTTTCTGATGAAGGATACCAACTTTTCCCAGAAGACATCCAACCAGATCCTGCTCAATATTCACCATCGCTCTCGCTACCAGCTGGATATAGATCTTTAGGTCAGATCATAGTCAGTATTGCCTCAATGGCAACATCAACTCCATCAAGGGGGTTGGTTCTTCCGTCATTAGGGATTTCTTCTACGAAACCTGTCTCGTCAGCACCCTTTGTTACACCTATCCCTGCTAGGCCTACTATCTGTGTGGCTGCGTCGGCACCGACTGTCAGTGTTCAACCATCAGGAGTTTTAACTTCAGTAGAAACTTCAATTTCCATGGAAATCCCCGATGGCCTTTCACCGGAGGAGTATCAGCTAGCTGTCCAGCAGCAGAACTCCCAGGTTTATCAATCCCCTCAGGATCCTTATCAGTCCTATTTTTCTCATTATGGGGCAGATGGTACCCCAATTTATTCACTTCCATTCCAACATGATGAGCATGGGAACCCCATTTAGTTGCCTGCTCCTGAGGCTTATCAGTTCCTCCCTGGTTTTATACCTACCTTGCCTGTGCAACCCTCTAACCAACAAGGACAACCCTTTTAGGGACAACCTTCAGTTCAGCAAGGGTATGATTTCGGTCCATGAGGACAACCCTTTCAGGGACAACCTTCGGCCTATAAAGGGTATCGTACGAACCACAAGGGAAACCCATATAGGGACAACCTACAGTCCAGTAGGGATTTTTTTACGACCTATAAGGGCAGCCTTACAATCCTCAAGGTCAACCTTTACAAGCTCAACCTCTGGTCAAACTAGGGCAACCTCAAGGACCATCCGGGCAATCGGTATATCAACCCGGACCTTCATATGGTCCTCGGGAGAAAATCCATCCATCTCAACCATTGGTGCAACCTCAGCAGCCATATCTTCTGATTGGTCAAAACGTTGCACAGCCAGGGCCATCTTATGGTCTTGCCACAGGTCAACCTAGTTATCAGGCGCGACCTGTCCCACTCCAACCATCGGGCCAACCTGCTCAGCAGGGGCAACCTAGTGGCCCTCATCAGTCAGGTCAACCTGTTCAACTAAGACAACCTGCATAACCTGTCAACCCTGCTCAGCCGCCACTCTATTCTGTGCCACAGCTGAATCCACCTATGCGCCTGACTTACTTGGCTCAGCAGGGCCCTACCTACCAACAGCTTGTTTGACCCCAAGGTAGTTATCATCCTTAAGGTAAATATCAACCAGTTTACAACCTGCCTCAAGGTTTTGCTTATTACCCTCAACTGCTTGGCTATACTTATACTTCGTAGCAAAATCCCCACACTGCTCAATCGGTGCCCACATATACTCAAAATCTGTATCCTATTTATAAACCCCCGTATCTTGGTTCTTAGCCGCCATATTAACCGAATTATCAGGCTTATACCCCTTATGGTCAAAATCCTCAGGGACAGAACCCATGGGGGCAGAGTTATACTCAACCAGGGTGGAATATGGGTACGAGTCCTTATCGGGGACCTACAATGCCTTTTAACCCTCAATTACCGTTCCTTGCCATGTTGGAGTTGCCAGATGTGTCCAATTTGACAAATGATCCGATTCTTCATAATCCTTATTGGCCTCCGGTCCCAACGAAGGTTCCTAGTGATTGTCCCAATTTTGAGGGAAAGTCTGGAGAATACCCCAAGCACACGTCATGACATACCATTTGTGGTGTTCTTCTAATTCTAAGATCGATGACTCTATCCGATTTCATCTTTTCCAGCGCACTCTTACCAGAGCTACTACTAAGTGGTACATTGAATTTCCTCGTGGCATCTTTCAGGATTTCAACACTCTTGCTATGGCATTCCTGACTCATTTCCAATTGTTGGTTCGTTATGAAGCTGGGACGCATCTCCTAACATCCTTGAAATAGGACCAAGCTACCCATATCTCGGACCACATTCATGAATGGAGACAACTTCGTCGCCTAATCAAGTTCAAAATTCCCGATCAACTTCTTATTCATTGGTTCACTACCTCTTTTGTCAACCAAATTGCAAAAGATATCACCATGGGGGCATGTGTAACCGAGGAACAAGACATTGCTCATGCCCAATACCTTTATTTAGTGTACTCTCAATCGAGCACTTTGTATGACATCTTGACTAAAGCTCCACAGCCTGGGACCTCTAAAGCGTTGGCTACCCCATCAGTCTACGGCGTTATTGGTTCAGTGTCTCAGACTTCACGCAAGTCTTCCAATGGGAAGCAGAAATCGAATTCTTCCAATAATTCTTCTCCTCAGGCTTCCCCAAATTTTGGTAAAACCACAGAGTTCAATGTTGTTCAGGCCAATCCTATGAAGAATACTTCTAAAGGGAAAAATAAGGGCAAAGGAAAGGCCAAATCTGATGCCCCAAAACTGAAATCGTCTAAACCTCGTGCTGATGATGGTTCACAGCGAAATTTGAAATATCCCTGTCTCATTTTTGAAGAGGATCACTACACTAAGGATTTTCCTTGACAAAACGAGGTTATTCAACTACTCAAAGGTGCTAAGGGAACTCCAGCGGTCCTTAAAGTACCTTTCCCATCTCAGTAGGCCCAGATGGTCGATCAATCGGCCCCATCTACCCTGTTCGGCTCTCAAGTTTTTATGATCAACGATTTTGCACCCGTATCCATTGCTACTTAGTCAAAGGATTATGCCGTATCATGCCAGGCAGCCAGGAAAGAGGTCGTTGATGGTCCCCCTCCCCCACCTACCTTTGGCCCCCCTGAAATTAAGAAGCCCAGTGTTGAACCCATTATTTGACCACCTTCCAAAGGTGTTCTCTGGAAATCTTCTTATAATCCTAATGCTCGTGCTACTCAACATTATAGTATTTTTGACGATTTAGCACAAGTTCCTTCCATGATGTCCATGTTAGAAGTGCTCTAGATTTTTCCGTCTCAACAGAAAGCATTATTATCTACGATTGGCGAGATCGATCCTGATGATTCTAGCCTTCTCTCCTTCAATCTAGAGAATTTCGTCCCCTGACTTCCGCACTAGATTGCACTTTTTATACAGGTTGGTATCAACGGTCTCAACATCCATAGAGCTGTAGTGGATGAAGGTGCATCTACCTACGTCATGTCATCTGCTTGCTGGAAGGCTATTGGCTCTCTAGCCCTTAATTTGTCACCCAATGCCCTTGAGGCATTCGATGGAAGGGAATCAAAACCCTTGGGTGTTCTTGCTAGCTTACTGGTTACATTGCAAGGGAATACTGTCAACGTTGAAGTAGAATGATGCAAAACTCAACTACAATCTTCTACTCGGTCGCAGTTGGACTCATATTATGTTGTGCATTCCGTCCACCCTCTTTTGACTTCTGAAGTTTCCACATGAGGGAAAAATTATTACTGTTGATTAGTTGTTAATCTTTACCTCATCTTCCAAGAACAACGTGCCATACGTGGATCAAATTCCTAATCCCCCTGACAGCATAGGGCTGATTCTTTTCAGAGATCCTGCTCTCATGGGTATTTTTCCCTTTCCACCACCAAATATCATTCAAGTCAATATGATCTCTCAGTCAGATGACCCTTGGATCATTCCTTCACCTGAATAGGTTGATTCGTTTGGAGATTCGATGCCGCTTATTCCCATCGAGATCAATTATTGCGAGCTAACGGCTGCATGTGATTCTCCCCCTCCTGAAGCTGCTCCTTTGAGCATGTATCTCGACGTGTATTCTCAATCCCCTTGGCTCGACGATGTAGATTCATCGGATCCTTTGAAAGAAGTGTTTCCATCCAACGAGGCTATCATGGAAACTATGTCTCTCGAGGATCTACCGTGGAGCGATGGGCATCATTGTTCCTCATTTATGCCTTGCCTCGAGGCCATGTCTAACTTTCTTGAGCACTTCGCGTCCCAAGTTCCTTCTTCGTCGCTTCAGACACCCATTTTTACTCATGAAGTCTTTGCAGAAGGTAACTTGGGGAATAGTACTCAAACGATGCATATCGACATCTCTGTTAAACCAGGGATCGTCAAGAACATCCATGTGGGAGTCACTTGCTCTTCTAAGGAAGTCCTGGTGTACATTAGTCTCTTTCGTGAGTTCCGCAATTTTTTTGTGTGGTCTTATGAAGAAATGCCTGGAATTGACCCTAGTATCATGGTGCACAATATTCCCACTTACCCACGTGTGAAGCCTGTTTGCCAATGTCTTCATCTTGTGCATCCTCGAAAAGCCACCACTATCAAGGCTGAAGTTGAAAAACTTCTTAAAGCGAGTTTCATTTACCCGATTCCCCTGACTAAATGGGTTTCTAATATAGTTCCTGTGGATAAGAAACAAGTTTCCATTCGTGTTTTTGTTGATTATCGTGATATCAATCGAGCCTATCCTAAGGATAACTATCCCACCCCATTTATTGATCAGATCATTGACGATTGTGTGGGAAGTGAAATTTTCTCCCTTATGGATGGTTTCTTTGGCTATAACCAGATTAAAATTCTCCCTTCGGATCAACACAAGACCTCTTTTATTTGCCCATGGGGAACGTTCACATATAAGAAGCTCCTGTTCGGCTTGAAGAATGCTGGGGCTACGTTCCAACGTGCAACATCCTATGCTTTCCATGATATTCGACATATTTTCCAACTATACTTGGATGACCCTCTGGCTCATTCAGCTATGCAGAAGGACCACCCAGAACATCTTCGTCAAATATTTCTTCATTGTAAACGCTACAATATTAGGCTCAACCCACATAAATGTGTCTTATTCATCGACTCCAGTAGACTCTTAGGGTTTATCATGTCTAAAGATGGAATTCGCCTTGACCCCCTTAAATTTGAGGCTATTGTCCATCTCTCCTCCCCATCCTTGTTACATCAACTTCATAGTCTCCAAGGGAAAGCCAATTTCCTACGTCGTTTCATCCCAAACTATGCCGAAGTAGGCAAAGGATTTACACAACTTCTAAAGCAAGACGTCCTTTTCTATTGGGATGAGATTGCCCAACAGTCTTTTGATAGACTTAAGACGTTTCTTGTCAATGCTCCTCTATTGCGTCCTCCCAATTACCATCGCAATGTCACCCTCTACCTAGCTGCTGCCTTCAGCACGATCAACATGGTATTAGTCCAAAATGATGATGATGGTAATGAACATGTCATTTAATACCTGTCTTGGAACCTTCTTGACCCCGAAACATGTTACGCACATGTCGAGAAGTTAGCATTGGTTGCGGTCCAGGTTGTCCAACGTTTTTGTCATTACATTCTTTTACGCATGGTGACCGTGATTTCTAACTATAAACCCATGACTTATATTCTATCCTACCAGTTACTAGGGGGAAAATACTCGAAGTGGATTTTCATCCTCCAAGAGATTGATTTGGAGTTCACTACAGCCAAATCGAAGAAATCACTTTTGTTTGCATATTTGATTTGTTCTCTCCCTACCGACTCTGCTCCTTCTTCCTCTGAAGATCATATATCGAATGAAACTCTCTTCCTAATCAGCACCCTTGATCCGTGGTACGGTGATATCATCATGTACCTCCAAACATCTACTTTCAAGTCTGAGCTCACGAAAGATGCCTGATGTCGCATTTGGCATCAATCACAACCTTATCGTATCGTTGGAGATACCCTCTATCATTTCGGAGTCAATTCTGTACTCCGTCGATGTTTGAACCTTGAGGAAGAGGAGAAGGTTTTAAATGACTGCCACAGCGGCGCCTGTGGTGGTCACATTTCTGGTTATGCCACTGCACAAAATATCCTTCATGCTGGCTACTTCTGGCCGTCTATTTTGAAATATTGCATTGTTGCAGTACGTAAATTCCATGCATGCCAGATTTATCAACACAAGATGTGTGTGCTGCCTATTCCACTACATATTTTCATTACCGTTGGTCCTTTCGCCAAATGGGGCATAGATTTTATGACGTGTAACCCTCGTTCGGTCGGGGGGCATGCCTATATCATCGTTGTCATCTATTACTTTATGAAATGGGCCGAAGCAATGCCTACACTAGCTGTGGATGGTAAGACAGTAGAATTTTTCATCTTCAATCATGTTATTGCTTGGTTCAGTGTCCCTCAAGCCATCTTCACTGATCATGGTTCCCATTTTAGGGATTATATGATGGCAGATCTGACATCTAAATTGGGTATGCGTCACGACAGCTCAACGGCTTACTATCACCAAGCTAATGGCCAAGTTGAAGCTGTAAACAGGGTCCTTGTCACCATGCTTCAACGAACAATCGGGATCCACAAATAAAACTGGCATCTCATGTTGTTCTCAGCTTTATGGGCTTACCAAACATCGATAAAAAATGCGACCAGGTTTACCCCATTTCAATTGGTATACGGTTTGGAAGCCACGCTTCCGATTGAATGTGAAATCCCTTCACTAAAGTTAGCTATGGAATTACTTCTTGATACTTCGCCTGAAGAAGAACGTCTCCTCTATTTAGATAAATTGGATGAAACTCATCGCTTAGCTTCCTTGGTCATCGAAGCACAGAAGAAGCGAGTCAAAGCCCATTTTAACCAATCGGTTTCTCCTCGTTCTTTCATTGAAGGCGATCTCATTCTTCTATATGAACAAGCTCATGATAAGCTGGGGGTAGGAAAATTCCAACCCATGTGGCATGGGCCCTACATCATTAAACGTGTGTTGCAAAATGGGGCTTATGAGCTCATTGACTATGAAGGGTGTCCTTTATCGCAGCCCAGAAATGGGTTGTATCTGAAAAAATATTATGCCTGAACTATTCACACGTGATATGTATACATAGGTGATTGCTTTCATTTTGTGTGCATGCTTTGGTGTGATGTGCTTTGTGAAATTTTTTTTTCTTATTTCGGTCTTGTTTTCTATGCAGATATCTATTTCCCCTTATGTTGGTTTCACGGATGGTGCCTCCCACAGTATCAGGAACTTGTCTTTGGCAGCCTGGGTAATTTATGATCCTGATGGTGAGTTGATTAACTTACAAGGTATTTTTCTGGGACCAGCCACAAACAATGTCGCTGAATATAGCGCAATCTTGGAACTATTAACCGAGGCATTCAACCTCGGCATACGTGCATTTCTTGTTAAGTTGGATTCGCAACTTGTTGTTCTTCAACTAAATGGTCATTATTCTGTTCGAAACCCATGCATTTTGAGATTGTATTTGCGTATTCGTTTACTTGAACGAAATTTTGATTTCATTACTTATCAACATATACCAAGACGAATGAATACATTAACAGATACAATAGCTAATATTGTGCTAGATAGACATTTGCGCAATTTATAAAAAACATCATCATATGTACATTGACCCATATATAAAATACATGTATATATATATATATTGTTTACAAGTTGTGTGCATCATAAACCCACAAAAAATAATATATGTTTGTTACAGTTACATCATGAGACAACATGTAAACAATAGAGCCTAAAGTGCCATATATATATATATATATATATATATATATATATATATATATATATATATATATATATATATATATATTGTTTACAAGTTGTGTGCATCATAAAACCACAAAAAATAATATATGTTTGTTACAGTTACATCATGAGACAACATGTCTCTCAAAATATGCAGTAATAGAGCCTAAAGTGCCTAGTTGGCATGGTGCTCATGATAACACGTAACTGCCCGTACTAGCCGCCTCAGCAAGCGGTGGATACGGCTGGGCACTCCCATAGTGTGCCTCTGATAAGCTCGGGGTACTTCATAAAAATGCGCATAACCAGGGACCCCACGAGTGATTCCCTTCAAGTTTTGTACTAGATCCTCGTCAATTCACTCGCCCTGAGGGTCAAAATTGCGAGGAGTCCACCTCACTATGGGAGACATGCCTGCGGGACGTTTTGGGCCAACATATTCATTCACATAAAATTAGCTGTCAGAACATGCATATATACTATAAAAAAAAAATTATAAACTCATGAAAATAAAAAATAAGCATTACCAAGTTCTTCGTCTCAATCCTCTCCCTCAGAGAGCGGGAGGTCTGGGTCTCCGGTAAAATCGGTGCCAGCGTAGGGCCAATCCTCCACGACTATCAGCTATTGTCAGAGCCAGTCAAAAAACTCTGGCCTTCAGGACATCTACTGGCCACCCCTTGCTCTGGGCATCAGTGCTGCCCATCAGGCCATCCGTGGCTCTCTCAGTGGTGGCTCCGGGACTATAGCCTCTTGGCGCTGAAATGTAGGTATTCGTTCCAGGAAGAACGATACCAGAGTCGACCCATATCCAAACTGATTTAGTTTGGTTTTATTGCATTTGGTGAGCTGTCATTTGATTTTCATGGTCACGGCCTCGGCCCAGTCGAAAATAGTCGGGTTCATACACTCCGAAGCAAGAAGTATCTTCATCTTTGTGGCCTTGTGCAGTGCTTGCGATCCTGCAGCCCACGTAATGGTGTGTAGCACTACTCTCAGTGCTAGATCAGGGACGGTCTAAATGTCCACTTTACCGCTCCTTGTTCGTTTGCATGCCCCTAGGCACACCCTGTTCATGACCATTGTCATGCTTTCTCCTAAAGGCCTCGTACCGGTCATAATAGGGATTGGACCCCTACATGACAGTCCAATGATGAAATATACATCTGATACTTCAAGATCAAGCTCCTGGTCTCGAAGTTTGAATTTCTCCTAATCCTCATCCCAAATATTGATGAGATACTGCAGTAATTTAGGCTGAGCTCGGAGACATGGCATCAGGAAGAACTTTTTTAGCCTGCAATTCCTAAGAGCATTCATACATTGCTTGTTTTCCGTTGCTTGTTCATCTTCTTCACTATGTTCTCTCTCTTTCCATTCGATAACCATATTTTCCATTTGATACCTGCATCAATCAATCATGGGAACATTATAAGCCTCTTGGGGTATTCAAATTTTCATTCCATTGGTTGCATTTTGTGAAATTTGGGCTGTATTTTGAGTTACACCGTTGGTACAACTGTTTGGCTAACATTCATGCCAACTAGTGCGACCCTTGTGTAAAACAGAGCGGATTGGCGCGGGTCTGTGCTCGAAACCCACGCCAACTGCAAAGCCCTAAATTTTAACAATCCTCCCCTAAGTGACCTCAAATAACAATAAAATGCAGTAAAATGTAACTTAAAAGATGGCCAAGAGGTCGGCTCTTACCTGAACAAGACGGAATTCGATTTGGTCTACTGGATTGATCACACTTGTCACCTGAAGATCGACACAGAAATGGGTCATTGTTGCTCTGCAAAGAGTTAAAAGTGAAAAGTAAATATTTTTTACCACTATTGGTCTTTTATAACTTTTCAAAGTTCTAAAATAGGTTTTAAAACATATTTGTCGATATATTTTCATAATATTTTCATGGAATATGTTTTACACGCATCTTTTTGTGCAGCAATAGGTTTTTCACGTAGTTTTGATGAAGAGATAAATTGTATTTTATACTTTTTCGGACTCGTTAAAAACACGAAAAAGTCACTTCTGGAGTCACCTTTCAGCTCTTTTCTAACACTCTAAAATTGAAAATATTTTCGAGTCGCTTGTCGTTTTGAGCTCGTTAAATTTGCTGCGAAGCGATATCTACCCAATATACGTTTACCCCTTTTTCAGACTGGGATAGATTATTTACAAAAAGGGAATACCCTAGCCTATCGCGACTAGGAGGTTTTCTCATACACAGTTTTCTACCTTTTCGAATCTGAGGGACTATTTACGAAAAGGGACTGCTAGAGTTTTCTTTTCTACCTTCTTTTCAAACTCTCTAAATACGAAAAGATGCTGAGTTCTTCCTTTGTTAGACTCGTTAAAACTAATGACATCAGACTCCGTCGCAATGACGTTACTCAAGTTCCTCCTTCCTAGGGCTCGTAAAATGTACTAGGTTGGATTTGTGCGAAGGAAAAACTTACATCACAAGCACATGCTATCCCCTTCAAGCTTGTTTTCAAAAATAATTGGGATACTCACCAGAAATGGTGGGGGGAAATGGAACCAAAATCATAGTCGTGTTGGCATTATGTTGCTATTGAACATGGCACTTGTCTGCATTTGTGTCGGGTTGGGGACATCTCATCTCGTTATCTGCTTGCTTCCATAGGTTTGGGTAATATATGTTGACCGCTCATATGCTCTTTTCCGCGTCACCATGACCTCAGATCCCTTGATGTCAAATACTACCAAGTCCAATGTTGTGCCGTCGATATGTTCAAGAGAATTTTTCCTCTGAGTTTTCAACCTCCCTCTGATTCTCTGTTGGTCTTGATTCACAAACATCAAATTCCTCTATCTCATGTCAATGATGTTGGAAACATTATGGCCCACCTTCGATCAAGGTCCCTTCCTGTCGAGTCGAGCTCATTATCCAGGAAGTTAATCTAGAGACTCTCTTCAGGTACCTTGGAGCCTGCATGCCTCAATGGCAGGTTCTTTGCATTCGACTCAAGGTCTTCATTATTGGCCTTCGATCGGATGATTCTGCGATTGTTCAAAGCCAAATCATTGTTCACACTCCGTGGATTGTAGCTCTTGTACCTTGAGAGCCATTGTCATTATTGGTGGTTTCTCTCACGTATGTTAACAGTTTTCATCATTGGCTGGTAATCAGATGGTGTTCTTGCATGTTCGAATTCATCTTACATATTCGCATGCTCAAACTTGTACTTTGTTCGGGTCGAGATGGAGCGCAAGACCCTGGATTTTGTCTGATGAAATCTAGGTTGCGGGTTCTTTGTGGATTATTATGACTTATTATATGACTCTTTTGATTGGATGGTTGCGACCATATCTGAGTCTACTTGTTGATCCCTATTTTTCTGGATGGTTGTGTCCATACCTTGGATCTCAGTTTTTGTACAATTTATTATGGATGGCTATTCCCTATCAGAGATATTATTTGTATTTGTACTCACAGGTCATCTGACGGCAGTGTTTTTAGTTTAACGTGTTCTCATAAATAATTTCACCCCTCCCTCTCTCTCCGACCTCATGCTTTAGGGGGCATCTGTTACACATCATTTTTTCACCGTCCCTACAATCCCTAATCCCATACATTGGAGGACTATTCCCGTGACCTGTGAACAATAAAATGTCCTAAAAACACCTTGATGACATCCTTCTACATAAGGGCAAGAATTCTCCTGAAGAACATTTCCTCAGAAAATCACTAAAAACATATGTTTGGGCATTGGCGTGAGTAGCCAATTCATCACTCGTGCCGACCTAGGAAATTTACACTAAGCCCGCACCACCTGGCGCTATGTCCCTGTGTATTGCCTGCGCCAAGCCTATTTGGGAATGTTTTTTAAAAATAAAAGGTGGAAGTTTGATTCTAACAACTTCAGAATGAATCATCAAAAAGAGTTTGGGTTGTTTGGCTTCAGATCTCCCTGTTTAGTAAGTGGTTTTCCACCTCTCATGGAACCTTCCTAAGATATAGGACTCTCCCCCATGATTATAGGGATCCTCACCTCTCCTTCTCCCTTTATAAAAGCCTACCCTCCCTATTTTCAACCTAGCTGAACATTTGGGAAGAAAACTATAGTTGAGCGACTATTGAGAGCAGAGCTAAGGAGAACCTCATAAGAGAGAGAGCCTTGTCTAAATTCCTGGCAAGCGTTGTGAGACACGCTCTGCTGGAAGCCCTGCCGAAGGAAGAACGTGACGTCGAAACTCGGTTGTAATCTTTCTTTCGTATTTTAATATATTCTCGACTACGTTAATGGTTCTATCGTTGTATTTCTTATTTGTGTAATCAAATTTGATTCGATATTTTCTGACTAATTGATAGTTACTTTTTTGAATTACTACGTTGTATGTCATTTCTTGTCTTTGCATATGTATAGGTGTTCGGACGTGGTGAGCAAAAGGATTGTGATATGTCAAGCTAGGAACGGGGAGCAACATTTCTCCTTCGACAACAAAAACGTAGGACTTGAGGTAGGCTATCCATCATAGCTTTGTCTTTTGTAACTAAGATTCAGTATCGTAGCATGTTTTATTTATTTCTAGACCCACTCTTGGGCTAGTGGGATTGCCTCTGTCCACAGAGGGGATTTACCTCTTCAACAATGTTGCAGTGGAGGACACCATACACCATTTCCTTTGCTCATCTGTCAGAGGAGGGAGCTTCTATTCCTCTGGGAGATTAGTAAGGGAGATTCATGAGAATATTTTTGATCATTGGCATCAAGCCAAGTATTTCTCTTCACCAACAGTGCAATCCCTTCTCTAGACTGCGTTATTTCTGAGTGCAACTGTAGTGGGGACTTGCTCCACTATTTTGGAGGGTGATATCTTCAGGGATTGGATCAGCCTTTCACCTAAGAGACCCTTTGGATGAGATTCAGCCATCATTTTCAGCATCATCAGCTATCTCTATCCATTTCTATTTTCTGAGTTGCAGTTGTTGCCCAGCAACTCTGGCATTTCTCCATATTTTCCATTTTGTGTATATTTCAGCCAATCCTTTTGAGTATTGTGTATTGTTATTTATAGGGGTTGAGATCTTGCTTCCCCCTCTTTATTTGAGTTTTATATTGTCTTATTTGTGTATTGACACTACTTTCAGCAGTTCTGCTTCATGGATTGCACAGTCATAGCTAGGGCTTCTCTTGTATAGAAGTATTTCTTCATGTGCCATGTATATGTTTCATCGGGGCTGCATTGCCTAGCTTGAGAGATCATTTTCTCAAGATCTTATATATATTGTTGTTGCTATAATATAATGTAATGGTTATGTGGATCTTCTAGCACTCTTGTATTAATGTATTCACTGCTATTTCCAGCTCATGTTTATGTATTACTCATATCCACATTGGTAATATCTTGAGATATTTCTAATAGTGTAGTTGTTCCTAATTTGGAATATTACAGTGGTATGAAAGCATGATCTCTGGCTCAGCCTGTGAGTCTCAGCCAAAGAAGATCAAGATGATGAAAAATATGAGTTTACTCTCATCTATTTTCAGATCCAGAGGAGACCTCTCCAAGGAGGTCAAGCAGATTGAAGAAAGGGAAGAGGAAGTACCATGCACTTCCTACTCTCATAGAGAAGAAGACCAGAAGTATGAAGAACACTTGGAATTCGAAATCCTAAGTAAGTATCTTGCTGAATACTGAGCAAAACCTAGAGCCTTCCAAGAGACTCTATCTTCTCCACAATTCATTCAGCAGAAAGAAAAGAGAATAACCCACAGCTATGGGATGATGAGAGGAAATAGATTTCTATTGTCCACATTTGATGGATCACTCACATGTGCAACAGAGATTTGGGTGAAGAAGCTAGAGGATTTCTTCCTGCTACATCATGTAGTAGACAGAGAGGCTACAGAAATTACAGCACTTCACCTTAAAGGTGAAGCAAATAATTGGTGGATCAACCATCTAAGCCATGCAAGGGTTTCAACTCTTGCTGAGTTTTCTCAAAGAATGATCAGGAGATTTGGCCAGAAGAGGGAGGAGTTGTCACCACCAGTTGATGAGGCATGTACTAGCACTGTTGAGACCATGGAGGAGCAGCCTTCATCTTCAACATTTTGGAGGCCAACACTTATGAGGAGGAAACTCTTGCAGCCCTGCAAGGAGCTTCCACATTTCACCAAGGTATGATTAAAAATCCATCCCTTGTCATTTCAGCAAACACTTTGGATGGGTCTATATCATTGCATGCAGTTTACCTAGAGAAGCAGAATAGAACTGTGTTGTACAAAATCAGTGATGAAGAAAAGAGGAACCATTCCTCATGTGAGCACTCAAAGAGAAGCTTCATTCAGGAAGCCATGGAGGAAACAACTAGGAGGAGTATACATTTGGAGATAAGAAACTCTTTCTCCTCTCTAGATGACACTCTCTCAATGAGCATGCCACAGCTCAAAGAGAGACTTCTACTGGCAGAAAATCCAAGGCCTCTTGGGTTTTGGAGGACCATGCATGAGGAGGAGATCTCAAGGAGATATTTTGATGGAGGTGCACTCCCACACATCATGGAGTGCAAGATTCTTCAACAGTTTGAGGAGATTATTCCCTTCTCATAGGAACAGATAGAAGATGGAGGACATCTTCGGATGGATAACATCTCTCATGACTGTGTTGGACATTCCTTGAGCCATGCACATCATGATGGGAGGTTTTTTCCTACCACCTATTTGGATCCTCATAGGGTCAAATTGATCCTTGGGAAGATTGTGTTTCAAGATCCCATGAAATGCAGGAATCTGATTTGAGATGATGGTAGCCCTCATGGGAGGAGTACCAAGAGGAAGGATGGAAGAAGGCATCCATAGTTGGTTGAGTGGATGTGGATGGTAAGCAAGGAGCGAGTGAGCTACTTGCAGATTTATGATACCAGGCAACAGAAGGCTTGGTTGCGCTAGTTACTCTTGAAGGAGTTTGGCCATCACTTGGCATACACTATTTCCAAGGGTATGAGGATGGAAAATATGTAGTAGGATGTTGGCATTGAGCAGCAAAGAGTATGGGTGCATAGTGATGATGCAACATTCAAATCATTCATTATGTCTTCATCACATATCTTGCATGATGAGAGCATGAGGAAGCAGTAAAGACATTTTTTGCTGGGGTCATTCTTTGGAGAGAAAGGGAAGATTTGCTCTCACTTGTTATATGATGTTGCAGGAGTATGATATGGCACTATCATGGTGCAAAGGGGATACTCGACCTTTGATGATCAGGAATTACTTCCACCTTGGGAGAGATCCCATATGTGTAGCAACATTATGGGAGGGTTGCCCATCTATGTTGAGGAAGCTAAGGGCAACAACGTTGTGCCATCTACAGATTATCTAGTGTCTCATGCAGAAGGAGGAGGAGCTCTTGCTTCAGGTAGAGGGATTCTTGAATCTTTGTAGGGAAGTCCCTAGGATCTCATGTGTGGAGATCAAGGCACAACCCATGCTCCACATGTGCCATTGTTGAGGAGGTGTGGAACCATGGAGATACAAGGAGGAGATAGGGAGGATGACCATCATGATGTGATGAGGAGCACACATCCCTATCTATTTTATGAGGTTTATGCACCTAATAACATGATTGGATTGCGCAGTGGAAGCATGGACAAAATTTTTCATTCATATATTCAGTCATCTCTTGTGGAGGATGTATCATTGCATGGAGACATTTTGTCAGGGAAACCATTAGACCAGTAGAGGAGAAGGGATTCTTCACATGTTGAGGCACCATTCATTGATTTCAAATGAGTGGAGTGCTCTGAATATCATCTTGCTTGCATGATATTGACAGATCAACATATGAAGAGATGCATAAATCATGTGCATATGGAGGAGATATATAAATATTTGGAGGAGTTAGCACATCAACCTATTTTCTCTTTGAGGATGAGAGGAGACTCATTTTTGAGCCACTCCAAATGCATACACAAAACTTAGGTAAGGGTATTGTTTATTTGCATGAGAGTCTTGGGTAGACTCAAAGAGGAGAGATAAATTCTCTCAACATCATTTTCATGTTGGAAATGTTGTCATTGATGGCAATGGAGAAGACAGGAGCACAAAGGAACAATAGTTAAAAAACAAAGGTAGAAAGGCAGCAGAGACATCATAGGAAATAGAGGCAAAGAGAGATAGGAAAATAAGGGCAAAGAAGACAGAAAAGGAGAATATTAGACATGAAGAAAGGCAAAGAGAGATAGCAAAAAAAAGGCAAAGGAGACAGACAAAGAGTAGAGAGCTGAAGAGTTGGAGAGACATAGTAGGTTGTAGAAGGGCCATTTGATTCGAAGATCTGGCCAGGACAAGCAGTCTTGTAAGTGAATTCATGTGTCTATATAATGAGGAAATTGATTCTATACAAATAAGAATCCTTTTAGATAAGTTGAATTAATAATCAGCCTGGAGTCTATCGATTTGGTTATAGTTGAATTTATTTTGCAAGGGTTTATAAAAGGAACTAATTAGATTCACAGATTGAGTGAAACCGAGCTGGAATCACATTGAGTCTTATTGAATTAGATGCCTCTGTGCAAGGCATTGGCAACAAACTGAATTTGGGGGTTCACTGTCTGAAGAAGGACTTTGGTTCTAGTTGAGGGTTTTGAATTATATATGCGAGCATGGGTGAATTATGTAGAATAAAATAAATTTTAATAATTAATCATACAAGCCACAGTTTGAGGGGTTCATAACTGTGTGCGTATTAAAATCTATATGATTGAGTATAATGTGCAGGCTCGTGAAGGAAACGGAGAAGTAACCAGTGGAATTGTAGAATTTGCGCATCGGAATTGTGGATTTATATGAGCTTCGAAGGCGCGGAAGTGATATGAAGTTCTGAAGAGGATCGATGAAGAATAAAGCCCGACTTGGATCAATTTCCATTCCATCACAGTGAACCAACATTATATACTCTATTTTTGAGGAGTCGAGCTTGGGATTGGAAATAGAGCAATGGCACGTAGAGTCTACAGAATCATCGAGGGCTTTCAACTTACAATTAAGGGTGGAGTTATGTTTAAAGCCTGAATGATAAAGAAATTATATGCCACAGCATTAACATATAGAAAGACAAGGTCGAAATAAACGGAACCTGGAACCGAGGAATGGAACCGTGAAAAGGATGAGCAGTAAAACCGGAGGTTGAAAAACCAGTAGTCTTGCATTTCTTAAAAGTGGTAAGTTGTAAGTCGAGAAAAAACATGATTCAGTTATCGATTGCCACGTGTCCTAAAGTGGTATTCGATTACCACTTTTTTCACGTAATTTTGGAGAATTATGTGCCGTGCATATAATTTGTGCGATATTGCGCGACATCCATCAGATTTGGGCTTGGAACGCGATGAATTTTGGACCATTTGATCCTCTCGACAATTAGCCAAGGTAACAGTTAAGTTTCGTGGGCCCTGGTGCTATTATATGAAAATTGAGTTTCTAATACACGTTAAGAGGGCTTGAACATTGGTTAGTTGACGAAGTGATGTTTAGCTGAATGCCTAATGGTGGCGGAGAATTCAATTTAATTGAATTCGAATTATGATAGATGAGAATGGTAAGGTTAAGCCTTTAATGAAAGTCATGGATATGTGGTAAAAGGAAAGCATCGCCATATGGGTGTGTGAGGACTATATTATAAAATGGGCGTTAGGAAAAGGTTCATTCGAACGCCATAAGGTAAGGATCAAACCCAAGATTTAATCTGAAGTATAAATGAAATTTGAATAGTTGATTCAAAATTTCATAAGGTGGGTTTTCTTATGGTTTATTTAGAAATTAAAGCTTCTGCATAAAAGAATCAAATATGGGATGTTGTATTGATATGGTTGGAATAATACTGTGGGGCCTGAGGACATTATATAAGAGATCACTGGGGATTTAAATATGAAACTAAAGGTAAATTATAAGGTGAGAAGGGCGCATACTTTCTTGATGGTTGATACCTTGGTCTTAATATAAGTCCATGGCTTATTAATGGTTGTAACATTCGATTGGGGAACATATATATATATATATATATATATATTATGTTTGATATGGGTCAAATGAGCTTTGCAAAAGGAAGAATGATATGTTATGGGGTCCAGCTGTTAATATGTTGAGTTTTATATGTATTTGTGGGCTGCACTATTATTCCAAATTGAAATAAAATTTTTGCTGGGTTTATTAGAAGAGCATATTGTATGCTTCGTGGGGTTTTATAACCACCATACCTATAGACAGAAAGCTTCTGCATAGTTTTATAATTGCCAGAGTGTGAGTTAAATTGACTCGGATTTGTAATCTGGGGAATGTGGTTTGAAACATAGAAAAGAGTTAAGCCTATGCATTTATTTAATTTCCAGCGTAGGGAAAATGAATGGAGAGGCACTTTTGTATGCACAAGACTTTGAGATTTATTTGGGGCTAAACTTGGAAAAGAAGTTATATATACAGCAGATACAAAATTGCAGTGAATAGATGAATATACACAGGAATGAAAATGTGGGTTTGACAGGTGTACATGCGCAGGTGCACACAATTGCAGTAAATAGCAGAGGTATGCAGAACAGTTACTTAACAGCAGCAGAAAAGACAAAACCAGCAAATCCAAGGGCCGAAAAAGGGCTGAGCGAAACTGATGTATGTAACTGAAAATGTGAATGTAAATGTTTTCATTAATTGTATATTGTTTGTGATGCAAAGGCACGTCTCCGGTAGGAAAAAAAAACTCCACTGTAAAACTGAAATTTGTATAAATTGCTATATTCTTCTGAATGAGCTGGACAAAGAAATGAGAAGGCAGAAGTCAAAGAGTCATGACTGATCATTTAAAATTCCTAGAAGAATGCAAACAACCATGAATTTATTTTGTATAAAATAGGTAATATCCATGGGTAGAATGTTACAAAAATAGAGAGAGAGAGAAAGACAGTGTGAAGAAAAATTGAAGAGAATTGAAGATTGTGAGAAGGCTGCAGAATAGAAGAGAGCAGAAGAATATAAGAAATCTGCAAGTGGTTAGAGAATGCAGAAATGAAGCAGTGAGGCATAGAAGAAGGATGAAATGATAAGAGAATATGAGAAAATGCGGAGATGATCCAGGGTAGATATGAAGGCTGGTGCACACCAGTGAAGATGGTACAGAACAGAGCTGATATACAGGTAAATCAGCAAGTGTTTTATGAAAGAGTGAGGAAGTTGGAGCTTCCCTATCAAATTGTAGCTTGATAGATGTCAGTTGTAGCTGATTGAGGTAGGAGCCTCCTGTAGGTTGTAGCCTGCAGAAAATAGAGGAAGTTGGTGCTTCCATATCAAGTTGTAGCTTGATAGAAGTAAGTTGTAGCTGGCTGAGGTAGGAGCCTCCTGTAGGTTGGTGCCTGCAGAAAATTGATGGGAGTTGGAGCTTCCTTGCGAGTTGTAGCTTGTAGAATTGAGGTTGGAGCCTCCTGTAGGTTGGAGCTTACAGAAAATCAGTGGTGAGAGGGAGTTGGAGCTTGCCTTTGCATCACAACAATAATAAGATGTGGTTTTATCCCTTTATGGGTTTCCACTTATATCTATTGTCTCTGTGCATGATGTTTATGTGTTGATATGGTTTATCTAATCTGCTTAATACTTGCTGCTCTCATATTAAGTCTACTGTTACATTATCTTAATACTTGCTACTCACTTCTAAGATTACTCACATATTAAGTTGAACATGCAATGAAGGTGTAAATAAGTTTTAATGAAAAGTTTTAAAAAGTCCATGAATCTGTTAAACTGATTCACCCCCCCTCTCAGTTTAACTAAGGGTTCAACATTTCACCCACTCTCATTTCAGATTCTACATTGTGGCAAAAGCAGCAGGGGAAGGATAGCAACCTTCCAACTTGCATCTTTGGCATGGGCGATGTCAAAGAAGGAGATGACCATATGATAGATGTCCTTCATGAGGAATCATCAGCACTGTCACTATGGAGGATAGATCCATGTTGGAGCTCCAGGTTTTTTGTGGAGTATTCCCAGGATCATCTTGTTTGCATGATATTGACAGATCAGCATGTGAGGAGATGCAGAGATCATGTGCAGATGAAGGAGATACACGACTCTTTGGAGGGGTTAGCAAAACCACCTCTTTTCTCCTTGAGGTTGAGAGGAGACTCAATTTTGAGCCACTCCATTTGCATGAGCAAGACTTATGGTAATGGTGTTTTTTTTTTTTTTTCATGATGATTTGTATATTCATCCCTTAACCATATATGTATAGGATGTTTCTCCAAGGAGGAGAATTCTTTTTTCCATACCCCATGGTCTACTTGAGGCCATGAGCACTATTAGTGACCACTCCCTAGGAGGAATTGAGGAGTAAATGTGCTTTGGAGGACATACTCACCTTGCACCATACATCATTCACCTTCTCCATACATTTGAGGAGAGTAGGACAGCAAGAAAGTGGTTTAGAGGCCACACTTTTTGTCATACTCTTTTGCAGTTGAGGGTCAAACTACATTGGTTACAATTGAGGGATAATTTTCCTTCTCCCTTGCCACACATGATAGCAAGAATGGTTCTCATTATGGTTTATTATGTTGTTGTTGTCTTTATGTTTGTTGAGAGCATGATTGGGGGAATGGCACATTGGTTGGATGTGTCCTTTGGGGGAGAAATCTCCCACATTATTTGCATTGCATGTTCTAATGGGAGCATGAGAGGACATGTGGCCACTACAAAAAAACATTTGTTTCCATTTGAGGTGGACCATATGACTGATTGGATTCCATATGATGGTGACTTCCAACTCATCACATATGAGATGATTTGGGACAACATGTTTCATAACGTTGGAGAAGAGATCTTTGGAGGTCTAGTCTTCATCGTGCCACTTGAGGGAAACATTATTGCAGCCCAAGATTAGAATATACTCTGCACTTATCCTAAGTGGAGAGGAGGAAAATGTGGGGTAGGCTATTTTGTCTACCAAGATCATATTTTCAGCCCACCTATATTGCAGGAGCCAAAGGTGGAAGATGATTTTCAGAAGTTGCCATGTTGGGAGGTAACTCATTTTGTATGGATGATTGCTTGGGGGATGGAGGATCAAAATGGGGAAGATGTTCCTCAACATATTTCAGACTTAATGCCTTGGGTGGAGATTCTTTAGTTATATCCTTACAGTTGCTTGAGGACAAGCAACATTTAGGAAGGGAGGACTGTAATATTCTCATTTTAGCACACAACTAAATGGAATATTAGAATTTTGTTTCTATCACCTAGCAGCTTAATAAATGGGTAAGGGAACCCATTATTATTTAATACATGAATAAAATCCCTCATAATGTGAAATGGATCATCAGAGTAGCTTTATTTTGCACCCTCAAGTGTGAAAAGGGGAAAATGCATGAAGACAAGGTCAGGTTTGACCAAGTCAACAACGTTGCCATAGGAGGAGTGGTTCACTTTAGAAGACAGTGCAATGTGAATTAGGAATAGGATATTTGGTGGAGGAAACCCTAATGAATGGGACCCATGGAAAGAAATCTTTCACTTTTTTAAAAGGAGGGCAAGGCAGACATTGTTATTCATGAATGGGATTATTGATTTCATTGTCTATGCAGACATTGTGCATTTTTTTGTTGTTTAGCAAAGTTTCTGGGAGAATTCTTGTTTAAGATTTCTTCACCTTCTTGAGAGGCCTCTTGAGGGATTTTTCTTCATTCTCCACATATCTTAGCTCAAGGCCAAAGCCACCTCCTTCCATCATAGCGTTATTCCTGAAGCAAGATAACTTTGTGTTGCAGGGTGTTGCAGTGGGGACTCCACAACACCATTTCCTTGGCTCATCTTTCAGAGGAGGGAGCTTATTTTCCTCTACTAGGTTAGTGAAGGAGATTCCTGAGCATATTTCAGATCTTTGGAATTAGTTCAAGCACTTCCCTTCACCAACAACGTAGTCCCTTCTCTAGACTACGTTATTTCTGATTGCAATTGCAGTGGGGACTTGCTCCACTAGTTTGGAGGGTGAGATCTTTAGGGATTGGATCAGCTTTTCACCTGAGAGATCCTTTGGATTAGATTCAGCCATCATTTTCAGCATCATCAGCTATCTTCATTCATAGTTATTTTATGAGTTGCAGCTGTTGCCTAGCAACTCCGACATTTATGCAGATTTTCCATTTTGTATGAATTTCATCCAATCCTTCAAGGGTTGTGTATTGTTGTTTCTATGGGTTGAGATATTTCTCCCCCTATTTTATTTGAGTTGTATAATGTCATATTTGTGTATTGACACTATGTTTCAGTAGTTCTCCTTCATATACTGCGCTGTCATAGCCATGGTTTCTTGCATGTAGCAGTATTTTTCCATTTATCATGTATATGTTTCATTGAGGTTGTATTGCCCATCTTGAGAGGTCATTTCCTCAAGATCATGTACACATTGTTGCTGCTATAATCTAATGTAATGGTTATGAATATCTTCCGATATTCTTGTATTAATTCATTCACTGCTATTTTCCATCTCATGTTTAGGTATTGTTGATCTCCACATTGGTAATATCTTGAGACATTCCCAATAGTGTAGTTGTTCCTTATTTTGAATATTACAAATTCATATAGTAAAATAATCCTTAAAACAAGTTCTCCTTTAGAAAGTAAATTCTCATGTGATAAATATTAAACATACCAATTATCCAACCATCATATTGAAAAAAAGTCTTGAAGTATTCCTTATGCCAAAAAACAAAGATATTGGAAAGCAAATAATCAATAATAACTGTATCTAGGGAAATAGTAATAAAATTTAAGGAAAAAATAACTATGGTTAAGGAAACAAAAATTGTGATAGCAGTGTTGTGACTAAGGAAATAACAATTGTGATAATGGTGTTCGGACTAAGGAAATAAAAATTGTGAAAATGGTGTTGTGACTAAGGAAACAAAAGTTGCGATCACGATGTTGTGACTGAGGAAACAACAACTGTGATAATGGTGTTGTGACTAAGGAAACAAGAACTGTGATAATGGTGTTGTGACTAAGGAAAAAAAAATTGTGATAATGATGTTGTGACTAAGGAAACAACAACTGTGATAACGATGTTGTGACTAAGAAAACAAAAATTGTGATAATGCATGGTGATGTGACTAAGGAAAGCCAGATATGATAAAAATTTTGTGAATAAGGAAACAAATACTGTGATAATTATGTTGTGACTAAGGAAACACCGACTGTGATAATGGTTCTGTGACTGAGGAAACAATAATCTACAGAAACAACATGTAATATTCCTAAATCAACATGCAGCTAATGGGAATATTAATTTTGGTATTAGAATCTTGTTAGATGAATAAATGGGTAAGGAGGCCCATGAATATCTTAATTAGGCATAAAAACCCTCTTGATATGAAAAGGGGTCATGTGAATAACTAGATCAAGCACCCTCATGTGTGAACAAGGGCTAATACATGTGGACAAGGTCAAGTTTGACCAAGTCAACAACACTAATATGGGAGGAGTGGATCTTCAATAGAGACAACTCAATGTGAATGTGGATCAGTTTAGCTAGTAAGAATAAAGGCAGCCTGGGTGTGAAAGGAGACAATGCATGGAGACTAAATCAAGATTGACCAAATCAAATAGCGTTGTAAATAGAAGAGTGGAACTAATGGATACAACATAGTTTTGGAGGAGGAGCCTTTGCGTGGAAGTAACCTCATAAATGGGTGGGACCCATGGTGAGGAAGCTCATCAACTATATAATGAAGTGAATGGCAACCATATGGGATATGATTGAGAATATGATTTTATGATTGAGTCTGTTTAGAATTATTGCATGCTTCAACTGTTTAGCTAAGTTTTTTGTACTGTTTAGTACAAGGGTTTTCTCATGCGGGAATTCCCCACTCGTCCTTAGAGAACTTGGCCAAGAAACCACCTATAGCCACAGTGGATTCCCTTGGAGAAACTGCGTTATGTTTTATGAGCTAGTTTCCTAGAGGGAGGATCAACCTTTTTCTCGAAAAGCTAGTAGGAGGAGCTAAAACCATTTCTTTGTATTATCAATCATATTCATGTAATGCTTCAGCCATAGATATGCAACATATTCTTCTTGTATCTCTTGTCGAGAAGAAACCCTTGCTGAGTTATCTTGGATTTATGTAAATGAGACTAGATCTCGGTTTTTGAGCTTTATTGATCAATATATCAACATATCCATTTTGTCTCTCTATTTTGGAGTATAAACCCTCAGTAAAATGTGTTGTCACTTGCTGCAGTATTTTCGTGTTGCATTAGTCTTGGGGTTGCAGTGTTTTGGGGTTGTTTTGGGCATGAGAGGCCTGTTTATCTAGGCTATAATGATTTGTTTCAAATCCCCTTTTGTATTTGGTTGCCATAATATCTAAAATAATGGATACATAGGTTGTTATTAATCATTATAGCATAAATTTATGAAAAATGCGTTTTTGGTGATTATATTGTTGATTTCCCCATTTGGGAATATTATAGTGGTATCAGAGCATCATCTTGGCACAACCTGTGCTTTATAAAAATCCAATATGTCTTCTAAAGAAGGAGAGCCTCTTAATGACAGAGAGAATGGGTATCAAAAGAGAATACACAGAATATTTGATTATACTTATGAGAAAGAAGACAAGGGTAAAACCCCTTTATCTGGAGGAATGAAAGGGAAGGAGTTCTCAAGACTTCTTCTCCAAACTATGCATGAGATTAAAATAGAAATAAAGGGAATGAGGAGGGAAATACATGAAGATCCATAAAGAATATTTTCACATGAAGAAAGCCCCAGTTCTTCCTATTATGTGAGTGAGCATTCAGCCACATAATCAGATCTACAATGTTATACTATGCCCAGATTTACAACAAGAGAGATGGAGGGAAAAGATGCACCAAAGGAGGAGACTTTGTGTGATTATCTTTAGGAGTATGAATCTCAATCTTGGAGATTCAAGGAGAACTTGAAATTCTAAGAGTTTTGCCAACTCAAGGAGGATAAAAGACCCAAAAATCACCATAGAAGAAGAGGAGGTAGATTCTTTCTGCCAAATTTTTATGGGTCCTCCACATGAACATCCAAGGATTGGATAGATTAGTTAGAATCATATTTTCATCTACATCAGGTTTCAGAAAAGGAAGCGCTTAAGATAGCAGCACTGAATTTTAAAGATAAAGCTTATGCTTGGTGTTTATTTGAATCCTTTTCATTAAGAAATTCAAATATATCTACTTATGCAAGATTCACTAAGATATTAGTGAAGAGATTTGATGTAAAACAATCTGAAACATCTTTGATTTAGCTATCAAATCATGAACATTCAAAACCTTTGCATGAGTTGGAAAGATATACTACACCAACTCCACTTCAGATTTCTATTGAAGGGGATAAAAAATTGTGGGATACCTTGCCAAGGGTAATATCCCCATTGCAGGAAGAGATTTCTTCTCAAAAGGAAGAAATGGAGATTCCTCCTTCAAAGGAAGACCAAGATCTAGGGTCTTTCATTGTTGATGAGGCATCCTCAAATATTGATGAGGAGGAAGAACAGAAGAAAAGTAAGAGTGTTGTCACTTTGGGAGGAGAAAAAATACCACATGGAGATGGGCATGAGGCTATAGCTTCAAGTGGAGGAGATTTTGCATCTTTGCAAAAGGTTCCCAAGGAGCATCATGTGACAGTAGTGATGGGAAATAAAACCTTGATCAAAGGAGGAGAATACAATGTGGATAAACATCAAAGGATGGAGAGCATGCACCCTTGTTTATTTCAAGGGGTTTATATTCAGAAGAAGGAGACTGATTTATGCAGTAAAGGGAGGGACACATCAGTCCACTCATTTATATAGTCTACTTCATATTTTGATGTCTCTTTACATGGAGAAATTCCACCAGGGGGACCCACTGATTGGAATATGAATAAAGAGTTCTCTCAACATGGTGCATCATTGATATATTTGGCTAAGTAATGAGCCTTGGGAGAAGCTACCACAACACTGAGAACCTTTGATGGGTTCCAAGGAGAGATGCTCAATTTTATGAGTTGGACATTACCATATCCCACTCAACTGTTTGAGCTAGAAAATGATTCAAAAATATGTAATGACATGAGCATGGTGTCAAATGGTCACTCCATAGTCTTGGAGCAGCAAATGATACTTCCACACATGAGAAATATTTCTGAATATGACAAGAGGGTATTAACACTCTTGCATGCATGGGCCAAACTATGGAATTTTTGGAAGAGATAGACCTTTCAAGAGGAGGTTGAATTCCATTTACTTCAATCTTTTCTTGAGCAAGATCAGCTGCAATGGAGGCAGAAAAAATGGAGTAACAACACTCCAACATGTGACTTTGGCATTAAGCATTTCAAAGAGGAGAACCATGATATGACATGAGCTTCAATTCATACTTCTACTGTGCTGTCATTATTGGGAAGCCAAGATCCATATTGGGAGCCCCAACTCTTGGTAGAATATTCCAAGAACCTATTCACATGTAAGGTTCTTGATGGGAAAGTGATGGATAGGATGTATAAAGTGGTTGATGGAGTCATCTATTTTCATATCTACTTGACTAAAGACTCCAAGCTCAAGGAGGGGATTCTACATGTAGCATATGAAGCACTTTCTTTAGGATATGTAGATTTCATTGAGTCTTATCTCACCATCATGGAGGGATTCTGTTAGGAAACCAGCTCCAAAAATAGAAGAAAAGAGATATCAATGCCTTATAAATAATACACTTCGAGGGGGAAACCTCCAATACATTACATGAATGAAAAATTCTTCGATGATACAAATGACAAAGCCTCCTTTCTATATATAGGAGTCCATGGGGCCACAATGTAATCCTAGCCGACCTAACAATAATAATGTAAGGGCACAATAATAACAATATGGGGGTTACAGGGGTACAACAATAACAATAAGGGGGGCTACACTAACATAATAAGGGACCACACTATTAATATAGGGACTTAACATGCCCCTTTCCTTCAAACAAGTGTTGTCCTCAACACTTGATTATTTCTTGATGCTTCTATATAAAATTCTCATCCTCCCATGTGGAATATTCGACAGTAAAGTTCTTCCACTTTCTGAGATACTCTGAAATTGATTGTGCTTGTTGAGTTATTTTTTATGTAACTACTTCAAAACTTCTTTGGATGTGATGTTGATCTTCCTGTTGTTTCATTAGATTCTGCACCAAAGCTAGGTTATCCTTTGAGAGTTGGGGAACTTGTTGTTGATGCTCAATGTGACCTTCCAATAATTTATCATCCATATTAGCTATTATTTGATCCTTCAAACAATCCAAATTAGCCTCCATTTCTGATTTTAAACCATCTATGTCATCTTCGATTGCTCTTCGTAGGATCGAAATTTGTTGCACTTGGTACCATAATTTTGATATCTCATATTGCAATTCTTCCTTTTCATGTGTCATAGTATAGCTTTTTGAGGTCTTAATGGGTATGGAATTGTTTTTTGGAGGCATTATAGAACCCAATATGGATAAAAATCCTAAAATATTCCCTTGGAATCACTTCAAACTTCTTTTTCAAACAAACGTTATGCAATTTTAAAAACCAAATACACACATTTTACTTTCTTTTGAGGAGCTCGATATTGAAATTGACTTATCTCTATACTTGAAGATCCTCGATATCTAAAATTTAGTCTTGTAGTAGTCCTTTGAAGCTTCTTTCAAATGCCATAGGTCTGACTTGATTTGGATTCTTCAAGGAAAATTTATGTCCAATCTCCCACAATGACCTAATTATGGACTAGTTTAGTAGAGTGAACTTGTACTACTTGCCACGTGTCACTGTTTGCTCCTTTGGCTCTGAAATTTATAGAAAGGAAACTACAGTCTGTGTAATTCCAGTCACTTTTTACATAATTCCAATCTGATGCTTAGAGAAAGAGTTATGAATATTTTCCCACGATCACCTCTTTGAGATGAAATTTGGGAGACTAAAAAAGACCTAACTTCCACAGATCATATCTCTGAAAATATTGTGAACCAAGCTTTGAAATTTTGTGACGATGTTACTCAATATTTCAGCTTCGTGCTCTAAACATTTCATCTTTTGAACCTTCATAGAAAAAATGTTATAGCGAAAATTCTGTGATGACATTTTTAAGTGAAATTTAGGAGCCTACAAAATCCCTAATTTTCATAGATCATATCTCCGAAAATATTGCGAACCAAGCTCTGAAATGTTGCGACGATGTTCCTCCAAATTTCGGCTTCGCACTCAAAATTTTTTAGCTTCTGAACCTTCTTAGAAAAAACGTTATAGCTAAAATTCCACGATGACCTATTTGGCGCATCGAAACCCTAGAATCCAAAGCTCTGATAGCAAATTTTGGGAAACCAGCTCCAAAAATAGAAGAAAAGAGATATCAACGCCTTAGAAATAAGCCACTTCAAGGGGGAAATCTCCAATAGATTACATGAATGAACAATTCTTCGATGATACAAATGACAATACCTCCTTTCTATATATATGAGTCCATGAGGCCACAATGTAATCCTTGCCAACCTAACAAAAATAATGTAAGGGCACAATAATAAAAATATGGGGGTTATAGGGGTAAAACAATAACAATAAGGGGGGCTACACTAACATAATAAGGGACTACGTGTTGGAAATACTGAGAGGGGGGGGGGGGGGTGAATCAGTATTTCTTTCAATTAGAGCATTAGTTAATCTTCAATTATTATCAATGTTTGTACAATGATAGCAGCAAACAAAAGGAACGCAAATGCACACAGTTTTTAAGGTGGAAACCCACTCCGGGACAAAAACCACCTAATCCTTTTCTAATAATTCTTTTCAACTCCAATTGAAAATAAAGTTCCAACTTCCTAGAATATAGAAAAGCATTCTTCTCCAGTTCCCACTGGATGGACGCTCCAACACCTGAGATTCTTCAGTATACACTGAACGGATTCCCCAACACCCAATGAGCTACAACTCACCCTAGCACCACCCTACCACCCTATAGAAGAATAAAAGAACAATGGACTCCCGTACCAGGGAAAATGGTCCACTTTACAATGATATATAGAATGATGTAGAAGAAGAAGATATACTAGACCATAACCCCAACTTGACACAACCACCTAATGATGATCCTAGACCTCCCAACACTTCCTCTTCACCCTTGGCAGATAGATACCAGTACAATTTGTACAATATTGTATTTAAGCAATGACCAAGTACAATGATACCTTTACAATGATTGTATGCGTTGCTGCCCACTTGAAGACTTCATATGATGAAATTCTTTGCCGTCGTTATGCACTGGTTGTCGCTTCTTGTCATGCTACCCTTTGCTGCACCTTGCTTTGCTTTTCTGCCATAGAAAGTCTGGTCCTTTGCAACCCTTGACAACACATGATCTAGCTTTTTATTGCCTTCTAGGAGCTCGATATTGAATCTGGTGTATCTCTGTCATTTCAGATCCTCAATATTTGATTTTTGGTCCTATAGTAGTACTCTGAGTCATCTTTCCAATACCACAGGTCTGACCCAATTTGGATTCTTGAAGAGAGATTTATATCCAATCTCTCACAATGCCCTAATTATGGACTATTTCAGAAGAGAATACTTGTATGGCATTCCACGTGTCATTGTTTCTTAATTTGTTTCTAAAATTGATAGAGCGAATAGTATAGGCTGCGCACTATCCATCACTTTTTACGGCATTCCAATCCGATACTCAGAGAGAGAGTTATGACGATTTTACCAAGGTCACTTCTTTGAGATGAATTTCAGGAGCCTACAAAAACCCTTACTTCCACAGATCATATCTCCAAAAATATTGCGCAACATGATCTAAACTGAAGATTCCTCAAGATTTTGGCTTTGCCTCATAAAAATTTCAGCTTCTAAGCCTTCATAGAAAAAAAGTTAGAGCGAAAATTCCACAATGACCTGTTTCAGATGGCCCAATCCCTTGCATAAGGAAGAAATGAAGATCACAATTTATATGAATGCTTAAGTTGAGAGGGGCTTCAACAAGTAACACTCCCACTGACACACAATCGTCCTGCAGACCTGTACACACTTACCCTCCCACTTTATATTCTTGAAAAAGGAAAATCTAATGAGAACTTGGGAGAATCCCAAGCTTTTGACGAAGATATTCAAATGCTTCACGAGGTAAAGTTTTAGTGAAGATATCAGCAATTTGTTCTTTTGTACAAACATACTCAAGTTTGATATTCTTTTCAGCGACTTGTTCTCTAACAAAATGATATTTGATTGGAATGTGTTTTGTTTTTGAATGCATGACAAGATTCTTGGAGATGCTGATGGAACTAGTGTTGTCACAGAATATGGGAATAGGCTCACTAAATTGTACTTGAAGATCTTGCAAAGTTTGTTTCATCCAAAGGACTTGAGTACAACATGATGCTGCTGCAATGTATTATGCTTCCACTGTAGATAACGAGATTGAATTTTTCTTTTTGCTCAACCATGATACGAGACAACCACCTAGATAGAATGCTGCTCCACTAGTACTCTTACGATCATCAATGCTTCTTGCCCAATCTTCATCTGTAAAGGCTTGAATAATGAGATTGTTACCCTTGGGATACCACAAGCCATATTCTTCTGTGCCCTTTAGATATCGAAGAATTCTTTTGATGGCAATAATATGTGATTCTTTTGGTGCTTCTTGGAATCTTGCTACTTGTCCAACTGCTTGCATAACATCTGGCCGAGAGGCTGTTACATATAGAAGACTACCAATCATAGATTTGTACAACTTCTGATCCACATCCTTAGATGAGTCGTCTATGCTCAATTTGCAACCTGTTACCATTGGAGTAAGGACGGGTTTCCAATCTTCCATTTTGAATTTCTTGAGCATTTCCTTGATGTACTTGGCTTGACATATAAATATTCATTTCTCTTGCTGAGATATTTGAAGCCCTAAGAAGTATGTCAGCTCACCAAGTAAAGACATCTCAAACTCACTTTGCATCTTTGTAGAAAATTTCTTACTTAGTCGATCATCATTGCTACCAAATATTATATCATCCACATATACCTCAACAATTGTTAAATTATCTTTATCTATTTGTACATAAATATTTCTATCAAAAATACCTTTATTGAACCCTTGTTGACGTAGATATCCATCAAGACGAGCATACCATGCTCTGGGAGCCTGCTTGAGACCATATAGAGCCTTCTTTAACCTACAGACATAGTCTTCTTTTTGTGATAGTAGAAAACCTTTAGGTTGTTTGATGTAAACTTCTTATTCTAATTCTCCATTCATAAATGCTGACTTAACATCCATTTGGTAGACTTTGATTTTTCTTGAACATGCATAGGCAAGAAACATTCAAATGGCTTCCATTCTAGAAACTGGTGCAAATGTTTCGTCAAAATCAATTCCTTCCACTTGTGCATAGCCTTTGCAAACCAATCTTGCTTTGTTTCTGGTAACCTGCCCATCTTCATTCAATTTGTTCCTGAACACCCAATTAGTCCCAATGACATTTTTATCTTTTGGTCATGGAACTAATTCCCAGGTGTTATTATTCTCAATTTGATCCAATTATTCATTCATAGCTGCTACCCAATGTTCATTTTGGTTGCCTTCCTCAAAACTACTAGGCTCAAAGGTTGCTAGAAAAGCAACGTGAGCTTGTTGTGATGAACGAAGCTGTCGACCTTCATTTATGTCACCAATGATTTGAATTGATGGATGGTTCTTTTGAATCCACTCTTTTGTTCTCCTTGGAGGAGCTTCTTGTTGTTGTTCTGGAATATCTTGATGATCATTGTTTACTTCTTCCTCGTTGATAGTTGCTTCTTGTTCTACAATTTTATCTGTGTCTTTTTCAGCCTTTGTCTCAAGTTTCAAAGATTCTAGATCCTCATCATTACTCGCTAGAACACCATCTTCGTCAAATGTAACATTTATGCTCTCCACTATCTTTTTTTGCCTTAGATTATAGCATTTATAGGCCTTTATTTTGCGCGAGTAACCAAAAAATATACCTTCATCAACAGATGATTCAAACTTACCCAAATTTTGATCTTCTCTTTTGATATAACATTTGCTTCTGAAGATTCTAAAATATTTTACATTAGATGGTTTTTCTTTCCATAATTCATATGGAGTCTTGTTGCAATTATTTTTTAGAAGACTTTGGTTGATAATGAAGACTGTCGTATCAATTGCTTGAACCCAGATTTTTTCATCCAATTTTGAGTCCTTCAACATTGTTCTACCCATTTCCTGTACAGTTCTATTCTTTCTTTCAGCAACTCCATTTTGCTGAGGTGTTCGTGCTGTTGAAAATTGCCTTTTTATTCCATTTTCGTCACAGTATTGCTGAAATAATTTGGAAGTGAATTATCCACCATTATCTGATCTTAAACAATTTATTTTCAAATCAGTTTCATTTTCAACCAACTCATTGTAGATCTTAAAGCACTCAAATGCTTCAGATTTTTTCTTTAGGAAACTGACGGCTGTCATCCTGGTATAGTCATCTATCATCAACATGAAATATAATTCTTCGTCTAAGCCTTTTGTTCTCATAGTACCACATAGATCAGTATGTATCAATTCCAATGGATGTGATGAAAAGTGTTCTTTTGTTTTAAATTGGACTTTTGTCTGCTTGCCATGCCGACATGTCTCACATATTGTGTTGGAAGGTTTTGAGATTTTCAGCATTTCTCGTACTGCTTCCTTTTTTCTTATCCTGACAAGATTGTCAAAGTTTATGTGACCCATTCGTTTGTGCCATAACCAACTTTCATCTTCTTTAGCTAGTAGACATGCTTTAGTTGCTTCATCCAGAACATATATGTAGTTTGGAGCTCAACTTGCTATAGCCACAATTTTACCATACCTGCCTTTCCTGATTTCACATTTTGTGGAGTTGAATAGCATTGTGTGTCCTTGATCACACATTTTTCCAACACTTAGAATATTGTGATTCATGTTTTAGACCAATAGAACATTCTTGGTTATAACATCTTTGCTTCCGAGAGTGACGGTACCTGATCCTATAACATTTGAAGATCCATCATTTCCAAAGGATATGGTTCCATCCTTATTCTCTTTTAGAGATACAAATTTCCTTCTATCTCTAGTCATATGCATTGAGAAACCACTGTCAACATACCACACATCTTTCTTTTTTTGAGCCTTGAGAGTGAGAGCACAATTATCAGTCTTCATCTTCTTCCATGTTCGTTCATTCTGTGGCTTCGGAGATTCTTCTAAAGGATTTTCAAGTCTGCAGTCTCTGGCTCTGTGTCCAAAGTTCTGACATTTGTAACATTCCATATTATTTCTTAAATTTTCAAATCTATTGATGTTTCTTTGAGCCCTGGGAGGTTCATATTTGAAGAATCTCTTGGAATTGTATTGCTTCATAGGGTACGTGCGACATTCTACAGCTTTATGACCAAATTTTCCACATGAATAAAAATAGCCATGAAAAATATTTTGGTACCTGGATGAAAATATTCATCGAGGAATCGTCTTCCAAGGATGTGCTTGCGAATCTTATCCAATGAAGTCTTCATGTATGTTAGATCTCATAGGTTCATTGCATTTTGTTGTACAAGGTCTCGGTTCTTCTTCTTTGTAACCAAGGCCTGTTTTTTCATTGTAATATCATTGATTGTTGATGAGTTCTTACAATGCCCTTGAGCTGTTGGCATAGTTTTGGACAGTTTTTCCCTTCTTCACTTCCTTACGCAGCGAGACTACTTCGGCTTCTAATGCTTCCCTTTTTTGGTTTCTTTCTTCCAACTTATTTTGAAGTGACTCTTCAATACATTTGTGTTCTTCAACCTCAATTTTGAGACCTTGAAATTGTTCTTCAAGAGTTTTGGAACAGATTTTCTTCGCCTTGAGATCTTTTATAAGTTTGATTGCTTCCTCATAAAATTCTTCTATGGTCCATCCTTATTATTCATTGTTTGATACCTCTTGCTTATTGTGCTTGGGTTTATTGTGATTGGACATAAACAATACTCTCTCATTGGCTTCTTCTTCACTATCATTGTCTTCATCGGATGATGAGCTATCTTCTTTAGAGAGAAAGTTCCTTTTGGATCCTTGCTTGTTGAATTTCTTAAAGCCTTTATTTCTTTTTGAGTTGCCATTACTTTTGTTTGGACATTTTGCTACAAAATTCCCAAACTCATTACAGCTGAAACATATCAATGGAAGTTTACCTTTAAATTTTCCCTTACCAATTTGTAGTTTTCTCATGAAGTAAGCATATTCTTCATCTGAAAGACCTTCTTCATCATCTCCCTTTTCTTCACAGTTGCACGTGCATGTCTTTTCAATTGAAGATTGTTTATCCTTATTGGTTTTCTTAGATGCAACGAACATAGTTTCTATATGTGAAATACCCTCTTCTTCATCAATTCTCATTTCATATGCTATGAGAACTCCATGTAATTCCTCTTTGTTGATTTTGTCTAGATTTGCACTGTATTCTAAGACCTATACCTTTCTATTGAATCTCCTTGGTAAAGTTCTAAGAATCTTCCGTATAATAGTCTTCTCGTCAACTGTCTCTCCCAATCCTTCTAGAGTATTGGCTATTTCATCAATGTATTGAAAGTATGCAGCAATGTTGCAATCTTCTTTCATTTTTAGTTGCTCAAATTTTTCTCTATAGATTTGAAGCTTTGCTTCTTTGACATTTGAGTCACCTGCATATATATTCTCAAGCTTGCTCCATACATTTTTGGTGGTTTTACAACCCAACACCTTATGATAAGTAGATTCAATAAGTCCACTAATAATAATATTCTTTGCTTTTGCATCATTTACCAAATTCTTCTTACCTTGTTCATCCACGGTTGATGTAAATCCATTTTGAACAGTGTCCCATACTTCGTAACCTTGCGCTAAGAGATAGACTCCATTCTTCCTTTCCAGAGTGCATAATTATTTTCATTGAGCAGAGGTACACCATTCTTAGTATGCTCCATGACCTCCTTCTAGCTGTTAAACTGCTATTGAAGGAACCAAGATCTGATACCAATTGTTGGAAATACTGAGAGGGGGGGGGGGGTGAATCAGTATTCCTTTCAATTAGAGCATTAGTTAATCTTCAATTATTATCGGTGTTTGTACAATGATAGCAACAAACAAGAGGAACAAAAATGCACACAGTTTTTAAGGTGGAAACCCACTTTGGGACAAAAACCACCCAATGCTTTTCTAATAATTCTTTAATATTCAACTCCAATTGAAAATAAACCTCCAACTTCCTAGAATGTAGAAAAGCATTCTTCTCCAGCTCCCACTGGATGGATGCTCCAATGCCTGAGATTCTTCAATAGTCAACTGAACAGATGCCCCAACACCCAATGAGCTACAACTCACCCTAGCACCACCCTACCACCCTATGGAAGAATAAAAGAAGAATGGACTCCCATACCAGGGAAAATGGTCCACTTTACAATGATATAGAATGATGTAGAAGAAGAAGATATACTAGATCATAACCCAAACTTTGACACAACCACATAATGATGATCCTAGACCTCCCAACACTACCTCTTCAACCCTTGGTAGATAGATACTAGTACAATTTGTACAATAATGTATTTACAATGATTAAGTACAATGATACCTTTACAATGATTGTATGCAGTGCTGCCCACTTGAAGACTTCATAAGATGAACTTCTTGTTGTTGTTATGCACCTTGGTTGCTGCTCTTGTCATGCTACCCTCTTCTGCACCTTTCTTTTCTTTACTTCCATAGAAATTCTAGTCCTTTGCAACCGTTGACAACACATGATCTAGCTTTTTATTGCCTTCTAGGAGCTCGATATTGAATCCGGTGTATCTCTGTTATTTCAGATCCTCAACATATAATTTTTGGTCTTGTAGTAGTCCTATGAGTTTTCTTTCCAATGCCATAGGTTTGACCCAATTTGGATTCTTCAAGGGAGATTTATACCCAATCTCTCACAATTCCCTAATTATGGACTGTTTCAGAAGAGCATACTTGTACGTGTTAAACACCATGTTAAGCACACACATGGTGTATGAGGAATAAACACACACACACAAGAGACTCAACACACAATGAAAGATAAGCGTGAGGCTTTCTTATTTTTTCCATTATACATGATGTACATTTATAGTACAATGGTGTGACTCTTGGTTTCACATTCCAAGGTCACTTGGACTCCATTGTGACTTTTCGCATTCCACACCTACCCATAGAGGATTAGGTGTTCCAACATCCCCCCTTAATCCAAAGGGGTATGTGTGAGTCCAAGAAGAGAGTTGTAATATAAATCTGCAAAATATACATGGCAGCACTTGGGCTGAATCAACTCTCTGAAATGTTAGAAAAAAGAGGTGGTTTAAGGATGACCACCAACACTAGAATGCAAAAATTGTTGCAGTTCCTGGAACTCTTCCAAAACTGGCAAGAAGCTGAAGGCTTTTGCTAGAGGAATTGTCCCTCATAAAAAGGGAGACCTTCAACCTAAAAGAAGGGAGGTCTACTACCTATGATAGTTTTAGGATTACCAACAACTCTGGAATGCTTGAAGCATTTCCTGGAACTCAACCAAAGCTGGCAAGAAGCTGAAGGCTTCTGCTAGAGGAAGTGTTCCTCATGAAAGGGAGACCTTCGACCTAAAAGAAGGGAGGTCTACTACCTGTGATGGTTTTAGGATTACCAAAAACCAAAGATGATGGTTTAAGGCTGTCCACCAACCAAGGCATGCTCATGGGCATCCGTGTCTCTGGCTACATCTCTGAATTTGGAATGATGAATTGTGGCTCAGGCTCACTTGAATTGCTGTATCTCTGGCTACAACTATGAACATGGAATGAGAGATTGTGGCTCAGGCTCGCTTGATCTGTCGTCGAAGCTTGTACATGACCACCATTTCCCCCCCTGTCAGGGACAAGGTGAGATGATGGCGAAAACTCAACTGCAAGTTTGTTCAATATCTGTGAACATGTTCTGACATGCGACTTAAACATATTCTTGGCTATTGATGCCCATTGCCAAGAAGCAATCCATCCAAGATGAATCTTGGTTCTTGCAGGAGGCTTGTTTATGAAGAATCTGTGTGAAGAATGGTTGTGCTGACCACAGTTCTTGCATGGATGAAGATCAAAACAATGATTTTTCATATGGCCAACTCGATCACAATGTTGGCATTTTACAATCTGTTGTTGTGAAAGCGGAACAGGATCTGGAACAGCTGCAGGTGAACTGTCATACAGGAATCCAACACTCTAAAATTTGATGGGCTTGGTGTAGTCTGGAATATGAAAGGACACATCCTTGTCATATCCAAGACCAGTTCGGTGCTTGTTGTGGACAAGCTCTTCCCAAGGTCTGATGATGGGCTTGAGAAGTGCAGGTTGAACTGCTGCATCTGCATGTAGATCTGCTCTAGTACAAGGAACTGAATGGGAATCAACTGGAACTTTGCTAGACTTGCTGCTGATGGGAGTCTTTCACAATGTTCTGAACAGAAACAGGTTCAGAATGGTGACTCTTTTGCTGAAGTTCATCTTGCTGAAGCTGAGATTCCAACTGCAAAAACTCAATCTTTTCTTGTGCATCTTGCAAACAATTTTGAATGTTATAAAGAGCATTCTTGCTCATTTTTATCATGTCATAAACATTTGAATGAATGAGGCTATTCAACAACTCTAATGCCTCATTTATTTTATCCATTTCAACAACTTAGGCTCAAAAATGAAAGGGTGTCGGCTTCAACCGAAAATGCACCTGTTTACAATGTGATTCAACAATAAGTACAAATGACTCCAAAGAATTTCCAACTATGAAAATCTCAAAGTACAAAGTGTGCTCCTCAAATGATGGAGGACAATCAACAATTTTTTCAACTCAAATACACTTCAAGTATTGAATGAAAGATGCAAATCAATGTCAGTTCAATAGAATACTTCTGCCAATTTTGTTTGAATGTGCAGCAAAAAAAATATGCAAGAGGCCTTTAAGGCAACTGGATTTTCCTTCAAAAGAGTTGTTTTCAATGATGGAAAAATTGTCTTCTCATGTAAAATTCTTCAGAAAATCACCCTCTTATATATGCCACAAATCATAAAATGTCAAATATTCTCTTTTCACTATGTATTCAGTCCATCTACTCCTCATATGCCATTTTCCATTTACTGCTGTTCATTTTCTCTTCTTCTTCTCTCTCTTTGCTATTTTTTTTTTAAATTAATTAAAAATTAATTAAAAAATAGATTAATTAAAAATGGAAATGATGGGGAATTAATTAAAAAAATGTGAGGAGGAATTGTAATAATGGGAAGAGAATTTAAAAGGGGAGGGACATTTAAAAAAGAGGATTAATAAGATATGGGAATTAATTAAAAATAGGGACAATTAAAAATAGGTAGGGGAAATATTAAAATATAAAATCGATTTTAAAAAAGCAAGGGTGGTATTTTATATGGGAGAGCGGTATTAAAAGGTGGAAATTTCAAAATAAAAAGCTGTATTTAAAAATCGTGGAGGGAGGGAGGAGTTTGTAGGCGTGAGGGCTGCGAGGGGGGCTCATGGTAAGGGGAGGACAGAGTGTTGGGGAAGAGATTGCAGAGGGCGCGTGAGGGGGTGGGTAGTCAAGGATAGTGAGCGCAGGGTTTTAAGCAATGACAGTTCACCAGCGCAGGGTTTTAAGCCGGAGTGGGAGGGCAGCTTGTGAGTGTTTGAGTGGAGCATTGGTGAGAGGGTCGTAAGGCCGGGTGAGGGTGTGAATATGGGTAGCAGTCGAAAGCGTAGGAGGGATCCGACTACCGTGGGAAAGTGAGGGATGTATGGGCCGGCTGGTGTCATGGGGAAGGGGGGTGAGTTGATGCAGAGAGGGGGCGTATTGAGGGTGTGTGTATGTGCGGAGAGGGAGAGCGTTGGAGCTCGATAGAGTGGGAGGAGAGGGGGACGCAGGGTAGAATAGGGGCAAGAGTTGTGAGTGAGTCAATTGGGTGTTAAGAGCATGTGAAGGGTTTGTGGAAGAGCTTTGTAAGGTGGGAGCGGCGTAGTGGGACGGATTTGAGAGTTGGGGATGTATGGGGGGCCGAAAGGCCTGGAATGCAAAGGATTTATTTATTATTATTATTATTTAATTTTTTAATGTTAAACAGTAGAGAGAAGTGAAATATTTTGTACAATAGCAGCATAATTTTTTTTTTCAAATGTGTAGCAGAAACAAATCTAGCAGCAGAAAATATTTTCCAGCAGTAGAAAAACTCAGAATTGCAGAAATTTTTCAATGGAAAAACTCAGAAACTTCTTCAGAAACCCTATTTAAACTATTTTCCAGCAGCTCAAAATGTAGAATTTAATAGGCAGAAATTGCAGGAAGAAATCAACCTTCAGATGTGCAGTGTTGCGTCTCCAAACCAATTTTTGAATGCTGCCAAGGATTTTGAATGCTGCTCCTTCTCAAAACCAATGCCTGAATGCTGCAAAATCACTGCTGCAAAAACTCTAAGTGCTGCAAAAATGTCAAGAATTTTGCAGATATGCATAGGCCATAAACACAAATGGCTCACTCAATTTGGAGCAGGGCCAGCAATCGCCCGCTCTATATCATGTTAAACACCATGTTAAGCACACACATGGTGTATGAGGAATAAACACACACACACAAGAGACTCAACACACAATGAAAGATAAGCGTGAGGCTTTCTTATTGTTTCCATTATACATGATGTTCATTTATAGTACAATGGTGTGACTCTTGGTTTCACATTCCAAGGTCACTTGGACTCCATTGTGACTTTTCGCATTCCACACCTACCCATAGAGGATTAGGTGTTCCAACAGTACGACATTCCACATGTCACTATTTTTTCATTTATTTCTAAAATTGATAGAGCAAAAATTAAAGGTTGTTCACTATCCATCACTTTTTACTGCATTCCAATCCGATACTCAGAGAGAGATTTATGATGATTTTGCTAAGGTCACTTCTTTGAGATGAATTTCAGGAGCCTGCAAAAACCCTTACTTCCACAGATCATATCTCCAAAAATATTATGCAAATTGATCTGAAATTTTTACTGTAGCTTCCTCGGGAATTTTTCTTCACCTCATAAACATTTCAGCTTCTGAGCCTTCGTAGATAAAAATTTAGAGCGAAAATGCCACGATGACCTGTTTCAGATGGCCGAATCCCTTGCATAAGGAGGAAATGAAGATCACAATTTATATGAATGTTTAAGTTGAGAGGGGCTTCAACAAGTGAACGTGGGAGGGATTTTAGGAGCATAAAAAATATTAATTATGACTTTTCAATGACCCATGCCCCAACCCCATGGGGTTTTAGCCCACTAACTGGGGTACAAACTTCAAACATGAATATCTCTCAAACCGTGAAGAATTACATGGCGTGTCATATATCAACGGAAACATCTCGACAAGTAGAAACCATAAAAATCATTATTGACCCAGAATATATTAATTTTGTAGGTCAAAATTCCCATGCAATATTGGGTTAGTCCCTGGTGCTGCTTGGGTTGACATAAATGACAACCGCTGATCGAAAATACACTATTAATATATGGAATTAACAGATTCTATTGTGAGGATATCAAAGAATATGTGGACCAACATATTAGGAGATATGTAACCTGTTTGATGTATGAGGAGGAGAGAAACCACCTTGCAAGGTTGTTTCAATCACTTCCTCTTTTGATGGAGAGATGGGAAGGCTTATCTATGGACCTCTTCACCAATATGGCTACAACATATGGTAAAGATTGTGCTTTCATGTTTATTTATCAACTAGCAATATTTGTGCACTCCTTTACCATTCATTTGTAGCACATTGCTCCATAAGAGAGCCAACCTCTTTGTGAATTTCATGGTCATTTTGGGACTACTTTCAGTGATGGGGATGACCACTTTATGGAGGATGTTGGGAAAGACATGTTTTTCTTGGATCATATTCAACCAACACCTAATATCCTCTACTATTTTCAAGCTTTTGAGAAGCTTATGGCAGTAAGTAAATGGTTGGATGACCATTTATCACATCATGTTTTGAAACAAAAAAAAGGAGAACAACGCTAGTTCCACTTAAAGGACTATTATCACCATCCAACATGCTACATAACACATAGTCAATTTTTATTTTGGGTCCCAAATGGTAATGATAATCTATTCACTATATGTGGGATGGATTGTGCAAGAATGATTCTTCAAACCAAAGAGTGGGATCATGAGATTCCAAGTAAATTTTTGCTTCCTAATGGCCATATTATTGTAGCCCAAGATTAGCAGTTCCACATATATCATAAATGGAGAGAGAGACAGCGTGAGTTGAATAACTTTATTTCTCCTTTTTATCCATGCAACCCCTATACCTTGCAGAAATAGGGGATTGATGATTGTTTCAAGGAGCTACCAAGGATGTCTCATTTTGTTTGGATGATAGCATGGAGGTGGGAATCTTTCATTGGGAATGAGATCCCCTATGTTTGTCATCACTTCTATCTCAAGGGGGCCATTGAAAAACAAGAAGGTTTCCATATAGACTGTCCATTCTTCCATGATGAGAGCCATTTGGTTTATCCACCAAAGGCCAACTTACACATTTGGGAGGAACCACTGGGAGATAGAATTGTTGTAAAGTATTTGAAGCAATGGTGGAGACTATTGGATGTGGAGGCCACAAGAGGAGGAGTGGATATTTTGCAGTACCCTTCAGTTTCTTGAGGACAAGCAACATTTGGGAGGGGAAGACTGTAATATTCCTAAATTAGCAACCAGCTAATGGGAATATTAATTTTTTTCTTAGCATCTAGTTAGATGAATAAATGGGTAAGGAGGCCCATGAATATCTTAAGTAGGCATAAAAACCCTCTTGATATGAAAAGGGGTCATGTTAATAACTAGATCAAGCACCCTCATTTGTGAACAAGGGCTAATACATGTGGACAAGGTCAAGTTTAACCAAGTCAACATCACTAATATGGGAGGAGTGGATCATCAATAAATACAATTCAATGTGAATGTGGATCAATTTAGCTAGTCAGAATAAAGACACCCTGGGTGTGAAAGGAGACAATGCATGGAGACTAAGTCAAGATTGACCAAATCAAACAGAATTGTAAATAGAAGAGTGGAATTAATGGAGACAATGTAATTATGGAGGAGGAGCCTTTGCATGGAAGTAACCTCATAAATGGGTGGGACACATGGTGCAGAAGCTCATCAACTATATAATGAAGGGAATGGAAGCCATATGAGATATGATTGAGAATATGATTTTATGATTGATTCTGTTTAGACTTATTTCATGCTTCAATTTTTTAGCTAAGCTTTTTATACTGTTTAGTACAAGGGTTTTCTCATGTGGGAATTCCCCACTCTTCCTTGGAGGACTTGCTTAAGAAATCTGAGAGGAGCATTATGGAATTAATTTCCACCATCCAGAAGTTGGCCAAGCATTCACCTATAGCCACAGTGTAGTCCCTTGGAGAAACTGCATTATTTTACATGGTGTTGCAGTGGAAGGGTTTAAACCCCTGTATTATGAGTTAGTTTCCCAGAGGGAGGATCAACCTTTTTCCTGGAAGGTTAGTAGGAGGAGCTACAACCATTTACTTGTATTATCAACCATATTCATGCAGTGATTTAGCCATACAACATGATTCAACCATAGATCTGCAACATATGCTTCTTGTATCTCATGTCTAACAAGAAACCCTTACCGGGTTATCTTGGATTTATGTAAATGAGACTAGAGATTCTCAGTTTTTGAGCTTTATTGAATAATATATTTTTTCTCTCTATTTTGGAGTATAAACCCTAAGTAAACTGAGCTATCACTTACTTCAGTATTTCTGTGTTGCAGTAGTCTTGGGGTTGCAGTGTTTTGGGGCTGTTTGGGGCATGGGAGGGCTGTTTAGCTAAGCTATAATGATTTGTTTCAGATATCGTTGTGTATTTGGTTTCCATAATGTCTAAACAAATGGATCCATGGGATATTATTGTTGGAAATATTTTCATTGATGGCAAAGGAGTAGAAAGGAGTATCACCATAAAGGCAAAATAGCATCAATAGAAGCATAACCTAAAGCAGAGAGAATACAACTAACAAAGCAACAAAGGCAGCAAAGGAAACAGGGAAGCAGCAAGCGAAAGAATCCCAAGTTGGAGTAAATAGCGAATAGAAGATCAAGCTCAGGAGAGATCAACACACTTAGAATACAGAACAAGCTCAGGAGGAGTAGCGTGGAGGGACTGGTGTCACAAAGCGGGACAGCGTAAAAAAATGGAAAATAGAATAAGTTAGAGAAATATTTGAAGAATTCCAAGTGAGGTGAACGGACGGTCACGATTAGATCGCAACAGCAAAGGCAAGAAATGAATGGATAAGATTCATTGCAAGATAAGCAGGGTAGAAACCAATCGGAAGTGCCAGCAGCAGTAAGGACCGTAGATCTAGGCAAATCAATGGTGACGATCACATTAGCAGAGATCGAAATCGCAAGTCACAAGGTAATTGTTTTAATATGCGATGCGATGCAAAGCGATGCGATGCGATCCCATATCGCATATCACATATGATATGAATTCGCATGGTATGGTAAATTATATGCGATAGATGATATTGTGATATTGCGATAGCCGATATTGTGATGCGATATTACCATCGCATATCGCAATCAGGGCAGGAGAAAAATCGCACAAACATAGTGGTCATAGAAAATACGAAGTGCGATATGATAACATGGAGATGACATGGTAAGTGATGTGGCAACTAACGTGGACTTGACCCCACAAATCGCAAATAAATGAAGATGACGTGGTAGTGATGTGGCAACGATGTGGCGATGACGTGGCAAGGTGACGTGGCACGATGACATGGAGATGACGTGGACCTGGCTCGCATATCGCAAATCGCAATATCGAAAGGGTGAAGATTGTAAGAGCAAGGTTGAATCACCAAAATGCAAAATGCGATAAGGGTACCAGATGCGATGCAACTTCAAAGAAATTTTTTAAAGGATTTCAAATCTGAAGGTATAAGGTTTCCCTTTTAGAAATCGCATCGGGTGTTGGAAGAGCTATGCATAGCAAGAAACACATGGGAATGCCGAAGTGCGAAGTGCGATAAAGAGAGCGGACGTGATGTAGATCAAAGTTGAAGCCTAAAAGTTTTCAAGTCTGAAAGTATGTGATTTTCCCTTTGTAAATCGCATTGGAGAGCAAAGGATCCATATAACAAAGAATGATGGAAATATTGAAATGCGATAAAAAGTGGATGCGATATTTTTCACAGGTAAATAGTAATGTATTTCATGTCTTGGCTTAATGTATTTTTCATTGTTTGTGAAGAAAATAGTGGAAGCAGAGGTCGACTCGGGTAACAAAAGAAAAGGTTGAACACGGCAAGGAAAGGATCGCATAGTTAAAAGGACCCGATCTCATGCAGAACAGTGTGATGCAGTTGCGGCTGTGAGTTAAGAGGGAAGGTCTAAGTGCGAAGGCAATACTTGGGAGTATAAGTGACCCAACACAAAGAGAAGAGCATGGAATGATGTAGGTAAGATATGAAAGAGGTGGAGGCTATGTAAAACGTAAAGGCATGGGTCAAGTCAGAAAAAGACGGTTGCGCAGAATAGTTATAAATATAACAATAGGTAGAGAAGATAAAGGGGCAGCAGGCAAAGAAGGCAAAATAAACGGAAAAGCAAGAGGCTGAAAGGGTTGAATTGAAATAGTGTTGTAACTGCAAATGTAAATTCATTAATTATTTTATTGTATGTGATGCAAAGGCAAGCCTCCATAGGCATAGGAAAAACTCCATGAGTGTTGTAATGATTATTTCTCATGTAATAACTTGAACAAAAGAATGAGGAATCGAATGGGTGGAAGGCATAGGGTCAGGCATATTCACTTCATATTCCCTGTAGAATGCAATCAATCAGGAGTTATATGTATAAGAGATGTAATATCAATGTTAAAAGTGAGGTTAGAGAACTGTAGAATAGAAGAGAGTGGAAGAAGAAGAAGGAACAGAAAGAGAAGCTGTAAGGATCCAAAGATGAGATAAGGTAGATATGAAGGTTGGAGGACAGCAGTGAAGAAAGAATAGAACAGAGATGATATCTAGGTAAACCAGCATGTGTTTTCATAGTTGTGTGAGGAAGTTGGCACTTCCATTTCAAGTTGTAGCTTGATAGATGTCCAGTTGTAGTTGGTCGAGGTAGGAGCCTCTTGTAGGTTGGAGCGTATGGAAAATCAGTGGTGAGAGGGAGTTGGAGCTTCCTTGCGAATTTTAGCTTGCGAAATTGAGGTGGTAGCCTCCTGTAGGTTGGAGCCTATAGAAAATCAGTGGTGAGAGGGAGTTGGAGCTTGCTTTTGCATCACAATAATAATAAGATGCGGTTCTCTCCCTTATGGGATTCCACTTATATATGTTGTCCATGTGCATGATGATTATGTGTTGATGCTCTATAATTTATCTGCTTAATACTTGATGCACACATATTAATATTGTTGTTTCATTATAAATTAAGTAGAACCATGAAATGAAGATGTAAATAAATGTAAAAGAAATTTTTAAATACCATGAAGTGTTCAACTGATTCCCCCCCCCTCTCAGTTTAACTAAGGGTACAACAATTGGTATTGGAGAAAGTTCCTTCTGTATCAGTTTAACAACTGGAAGGAGATCCTAGGTCCCCAAGATGGCTAGTCTAGAAAGATGCTCAACAAATAAAGCCCCTTTGTTTACTAACACTAACTACGCCTTCTGGAAAATAAGAATGAGGACGTATATAATGTATCTAGGAATAGAAGTTTGGGCTACTGTGGATTTGGGATATGCCCCAAAGGATTCTAACACAGAGAAAGAAGCCAAACAATATTTTATAGCTAATGCCAAAGCCATGAATGCTCTCTTAAGTGGTCTGTGTGAGGCAGAATTTATCAAAGTAATGCACAACAAGACTGCCAAAGAAATATGGGATACATTAGAAAGTATCCATGAAGGAGATAAAAAGGTGAAGATGGCCAAACTACAAGTCTATAGAGCTCATTTTGAAAATATAAAAATGAATGAAGAAGAAGATGTTTCCAGCTTCTTCTTAAGGGTTGCAGAAATTGTGAATAACATGAAAGCTCTAGGAGAAACCATTAGAGAATGTGTAATTGTTCAAAAGATATTGAGATCTTTACCATCGAGTTTTAACCCCAAGGTTTCTACTATAGAAGAAACAACTGACTGGGAAACATTGACCATCAACCAATTACTTGGAAACTTAACAGCCTACGAGATGAGACTTCCATAGAGGAATTCAAATGTGAGGGAGGTAGCCTTTAAGGCTGATAAGAGCAAAGAAGAAAAGTAAGATACATGCTCCTACTCTGATGAAGAAGAGGCCAACTTTGTCAGAAGATTGGATAGAGGCTCAGGCAAGTATAAAGGTAAACTTCCATTTAAATGCTTTAACTATGGAAGAGTTGGGAACTATGTATCTAAGTGTCCTCATAAGAAAACAAAGAATCAGACTCAAGAGATAGAGAAAACCAAAACAAATAACTGGTAGAAAGGGAAGAGATTCAATAGAAAATAATTTTATGCTCAGCAAGATAGCAGTGCATCTAAAAACTCAGATGAAACCTCAAATGAAGAAGGAACCTCTGAATTTTTATTGATGGCCAAGGAAGAGTTAGAAGGATTCCTCTAGAAGATGAGGAAGAATGTGAGGTATATCTTGACGGGGAGCTAAGAAGTGCCCTGGAGGAAATAGACAGACTTAAACTCAAGTGCAGAAAATAGAAAGACATTCTCCTCAAATATGTAAAAGAAGAACCAAATTTAGAATGCGTCATTCAATTGAAAGTAGAACTTGAAGAAGCTAAGAAGGTGGAAGACACTTTACTAAAGAAAATGAAGGATAAGATTCAGAAGCAAGAGAAGTTGGAAGAAGAAGTATTATGCCTGAGAAAGAAATTAGAAAACACCCAAAGGGAATTTTCAATGAACACTCCACGAATGACAAACTCTGAACAGTTGAATAAAATACTAAATGCTCAAAGATCTCCTCTCATAAAGACTGGGATAGGTTACGAAGGAGAAACCAGCAAATCCAAGGTAGAAGATAACCAGAATATCATTTTTGTAAAAGCTGTAAAGGATAATGAAGGAACTCAAAAGATTCCCACAGAAGTAGAAGCCAGCAAGAACAGGACCTGCAATGAAGTAAACAGAAACAAGAAGGAACCTCAAATGACAAAGAACGAAATAAAGAAATAGTAAGATGAAAAAGGCTCTTACACTCCTGAATATGAAAAATTTAGAAGCTGTCAAAGGAGATTCTTTCCTCCTATGAGAAATATCACTTGTCTTGCCTACCACAAACTGGGACATATTGCTGCATACTGTCAGACAAAGATAATTGATTTCAACCAGCAAAGGATGTAGAAAATGAAAAGACTACCTCAAGCAAACAAATGGAGAGGACAACCCTTCACTAGGTACACTAATCATTTCCATGGGTATTGTTTTTATTGTAAGGGGTTCAGCCATAAATCCATGGAGTGCAGAACATATGGACAAAGATTGATGTATGAAAACTCAAGGAGATTTATGAACAATGGAGAATTCACTCGTATACATAATCCATTCAGAAACATAATCAAATTATTTGACTGCCATCAAATCAGGCACAAGTCTCACAAATGTCTGCTCAAAGAATGTGGTCCATATTCTCAGGAAAGGTACAAAAAAAATAGCTGCATGCAGTGGAAAAATAAGTTGAATAAGTGTGACCTGGCTCTAATAGCTCAAGATTAGCAAAGCCAATGGTATATGGACAATGTATGCTCAAAGAATATGACTGGAGATCGAAGCAAGTTTGTAACCTTTGATGAAAAGAAATCTGGAAATGTAACATTTGGCAATGATAATAGGGAAAATCAAAGGAAAAGGCTCAGTCAGTCTAAATAATGGAAGAGGAAAGGCTCAATATGTACTATTTGTGGATGGGCTTAAATCCAATATGCTAAGTGTTATTCAAATGTGTGCAGATTAAAGAAAGCCTTATATGGTCTAAAACAAGCTCCTCGTGCATGGTTTTCAAGGCTGGACAAATACTTGCAAAAACAAGGGTTCAAGAAAGGAGTAGACAAAAATTTGTACATAAAGGCTAATGAAAAGGAACGCTTAATTGTAGTAGTGTATGTAGATGACATCATGTTTGGTAGCAACAAAGATGAGTTAGCAAAAGGATTTGTTGAAGAAATGAAATCAGAATTTGAGATGTCTATGATTGGAGAGCTCACCTTCTATTTAGGACTTCAGATTAAACAAAAGAACATAGAAATATTCATTTTGCAAGAAAAATACTTAAGAGAAATTTTGAAAAGGTTTCAAATGGAATACTACAAACCTGTGTCAACTCCCATGATCACTAGATGCAAACTATATGGTAATGATGGATCTATAGATGTAGATCAAAGAATTTACAGATCCATGGTAGGAAGTCTTCTATACCTAACTGCCTCTAAACCAGACATTATGTTGGCAGTAGGACTTGTGGTGAGATATCAAGCAGCACCAAAACAAAATCACTTACTAGCAACCAAGAGAATATTCAGATATCTGCAAGGAACTTCACATTATGGCCTATGGCATCCAAAAAGAAAAAGCTTCACTTTGATAGCATACACAGATGCAGATTGGGCCAACTGCATGGATGACAGGAAAAGCACAAGTGGGGGTGCATTTTATTTGGGAAAAATTCTGGTGGGATGGCTAAGAAAGAAGCAAACTTCTATCTCTATATCTACAATAGAAGCAGAATAAATAGTAGCAGCAACATGTTGCACAAAAGTAATGTGGATGAAACAAACTCTCCAAGACATGAAGGTAAGCATTAAAGAACCCATTTCTATCAAATGTGACAATACAAGTGCAATAATTATATCAAAGAATGATGTACTTCATTCAAAGACAAAGCACATCCCAATAAAGTACCACTTCCTCAGAGAGCAAGTAGCACAGAAATTAGTGAAGTTGGAATATGTATCAACAAAGGAACAAACAACAGACATATTCACAAAACCTCTTGCTAAAGAACCATTCGAATATCTAAGAGACAAACTAGGGGTAGTGTCTGCATATGTTACTCTCTGATGAGATAATATATATATATATATATATATATATATATATATATATATATATATATATATATATATATATATATATATATATATATATATACTACATACAAAGAATGGGATCAGAATAGAAGACAAGTGATAGTTTGTATCAGATAAGAAAGCATCATTCCAGGGGGAGAACAGTCAACTAATATTGTCACAAAAAGAGCTAGAGCAAGTGATTAGTGCATGGAACAGGTCCTCAAGATCAGAGTTTTATGGCAGAATTACATCAAGTATCAAGGGTATTTCGGCTATTACAGTAGTTGAGAACATATAACCAACAACAGGTAGTAAAGGTGAACCACATAGAAACCACAATGGGAAATGTGAAACCCTCTGCTATTGATGTCAAAGGGGCAGAAAAAAAGAAAAAAACAGAAGAAGAAAGGCTCTTCTAAAAAGCAAGCAGGGGAAGAAACACACCTTTCAGAATGAAAGGGGGAGGAAGTCCTGGAGGAAGTATTGGAGTATTGGTGGAAGTATTGCCATCAATGCCAAAGGGGGAGATTGTTGGAAATATTGTCATTAATGGCAAAGGAGCAGAAAGGAGTATCACCATAGAGGCAAAAGAGCATCAATAGAAGCATAACCTAAAGCAGAGAGAATACAGCTAACAAAGCAGCAAAGGCAGCAAAGGAAACAAAGAAGCAGCAAAGGCGTGCAGCAAGCGAAAGAATCCCAAGTAGGAGTAAATAGCGAATAGAATATCAAGCTCAGGAGAGATCAGCGCACTTAGAATACAGAACAAGCTCAGGAGGAGTAGCGTGGAGGGACTGGTGTCACAGAGTGGGACAACCTAAACAAACAGAAAATAGACTAAGGCAGAGAAATCTTTGAAGAATTCCAAGTGAGATGAACGGACGGTCACGATTAGATCGCAACGACAAAGGCAAGAAATGAGTGGATAAGATTCATCGCAAGATAAGAAAGGTAGAAACCAATCGGAAGTGCCAGCAGTAGCAAGGACTGTGGATCTAGGTAGATCAACGGTGATGATCACATCAGTGGAGATCGAAATCGCAAGTCACAAGGTAATTGTTTTAATATGCGATGTGATCGCATATCGCATATCGCATATGATATGAATTCGCACGGTATGGTAAATTATATGCGATAGCCGATATTGCGATATTGTGATAGTCGATATTGCGACGTGATATTACCATCGCATATCGCAATCAGGGCAGGAGAAAAATCGCACAAACACAGTGGTCACAGAAAATGTGAAGTGCAATATGATGACGTGGCAAGTGACGTGGCAGCTGACGTGGACCTGACCCCAAAAATCGCAAATAAATCAAGATGACATGGAAAGATGAAGTGGAAGTGACGTGGTGATGACGTGGAAAGGTGACGTGGCACGATGACATGGAGATGACGTGGACCTAGCCCGCATATCAGAAATCGCAAGATCGGAAGGGTGAAGATCGTAAGAGCAAGGTTCAATCGCCAAAATGCAAAATTTGATAAGAGTACCAGATGCGATGAAACTTCAAAGAAAAAGTCTAAAGGATTTCAAATCCAAAGATATAAGGTTTCCCTTTGAGAAATCACATCGGGGGTTGGAAGAGCTATGCATACCAAGAAACACATGGGAACGCTGAAGTGTAAAGTTCGATAAAGAGAGCAGACGCGATGTAGATCGAAGCTGAAGCTTAAAAGTTTTCAAGTCTGGAAGTATGTGATTTTCTCTTTATAAATCGCATCGTAGAGCAAAGGATCCATATAACAAAGAACGATGGAAATACTGAAATGCGATAAAAAGTGGACGTGATATTGTTCAGAGGTAAATAGTAATGTATTTCATGTCCAGGCTTAATGTATTCTACATTGTTTGTGAAGAAAATAGTGGAAGTAGAGGTCGACTCGGGTAACAAAAGAAAAGGTTGAACATGGCAAGGAAAGGCTCGCATAGTTAAAAGGACCCGATCCCATGCAGAACAGTGTGATGCAGTTGCGACTGTGAGTTAAGAGGGAAGGTCTAAATGCAAAGGCAGTACTCGGGAGTGTAAGTGACCCAACACAAAGAGAAGAGCATGGAAAAATGCAGGTAAGATATGAAAGAGGTGGAGGTTGTGTAAAAGGTAAAGGCATGGGTCAATTCAGAAAAAGATGGTTGTGCAGAACAATTAGAAATATAACAGCAGGTAGAGAAGATAAAGGGACAACAGGCAGAGAAGAGAAAATAAATGGAAAAGCAAGAGGCTTAAAGGGTTGAATTGAAATAGTGTTGTAACTGCAAATGTAAATTCATTAATTATTTTATTGTATGTGATGCAAAGGCAAGTCTCCATAGGCATAGGAAAAACTCCATGAGTGTTGTAATGATTATTTCTCATGTAATAACTTGAACTGAAGAATGAGGAATCGAATGGGTGGAAGGCATAGGGTTAGGCCTGTTCACTTCATATTCCCTGTAGAATGCAATCAGTCAGGAGTTATTTGTATAAGAGATGTAATATCAGTGGAAAAAGTGAGGTTAGAGAACTACATAATGGAAGAGAGTGGAAGAGGAAGAAGGAGTAGAAAGAGAAGCTGTAAGGATCCAGAGATGAGATAAGGTAGATATGAATGTTGGAGGATAGAAGTGAAGAAGGAATAGAACAGAGCTGATATCTAGGTAAACCAGCATGTGTTTTCATAGTTGTGTGAGGAATTTGGCACTTCCATATCAAGTTGTAGCTTGATATATGTCCAGTTGTAGTTGGCTGAGGTAGGAGCCTCTTGTAGGTTGGAGCCTACATAAAATCAGTGGTGAGAGGGAGTTGGAGCTTCCTTGCAAGTTGTAGCTTGCAGAATTGAGGTGGTAGCCTCCTGTAGGTTGGAGCCTATAGAAAATCAGTGGTGAGAGGGAGTTGGAACTTGCCTTTGTATCACAACAATAATAATATGTGGTTTTCTCCTTTATGGGTTTCCACTTATATCTATTGTCCATGTGCATGATGATTATGTGTTGATGTTCTGTAATTTATCTACTTAATACTTGCTGCACACATATTAATATTGTTGTTTCATTATATATTAAGTAGAACCATGAAATGAAGATGTAAATAAATGTGAAATAATGTTTAAAAGACCATGAAGTGTTAAATTGATTCACCCCCCCCCCCCTCCTCTTAGTTTAACTAAGGGTACAACAATTATTAATCGTTATTGCATAAATTTATGAAAAATGTGATTTTGGTGCTTATATTGTTGATTTCCCCATTTCAGAATATTACACAACATTATGATTTAGACATAAAAATGTCAATAATCATAGCAACAATGATTTTATAAAAAAATGTTTGCAATTTTTCCAAAAATAAAGAAAATATATATACCATAAGAAAATAAAGATTATTTACATTATGTACAGGGCAATAAGTGGGTTCCTGAGAATTTTCACTTGATCGTAACGATGGGAATATTCCCCTGATTGGCTACAATATAAAAGTTTTCATCATTATTGAATTCATGAAGGAAGGAGTCTCTTTTAATAGGTTGGTGGTACAAATGAAGGTAGTAACCATTAATGAGGAAATAAATGACAGAATCATCTATCGTAGTAAGGCATATTGTCCCAATATCATGAACTTCGATGAATTTGTAAGGACCCAATCATATCGTTTGAATATTACTTGGAAAGTCCTGAAATATGGAATTGTACAACAATTCCCAATACCATTTTTGAAAGGTCTTATTTTTAATCAAACGATCATGCCACTTATCTATTTGTTGTTAAAATATAGTTGTGCATTGGAGAGAGGCAAGGCACATTTCATCCATTTCGTTGAGCTGTTGGAGGCATTGTTTTTGTGCTTCTTAAAGGTAAACACTGACTTCCTGAGTGGTCCTAAGAGTCTTAACTTCAAATTTGATCAGAAAAATCGGCTCCTTACCAAAGAAAAGCTAATAAGGTGAAAAGCTAGTAATATTGTGCCAAGTTTTCCGATAAGCCTACAAGGCTTCAGAGAGTTTAGAGGCGTAGTCTGAGTAGTTTATGGATATTTTCTTATTTAGGATCCCTTCCAAGAATTTATTTGTTCTTTCCACTTAACCATTTTCTTATGGATGGTAAGGGGAAGTGATTCTATGCTTGATATGATACTTTTGAAAAGTGGTAGAGATTTTATGGGTTGTAAGTTGTGATCCTCCATTAGTTACAAGCTATTAAGGCAAGCCATATCAAAAAAAACAATTCAGATATAAAGTTGATGACTACCTCTTCTATGGCTCTTGCAACTGCTACTATCTCCACACATTTTGTTACATAGTCCATGTAGACTAGAATCTATGATTTTTGGTTTGAATACGAACTAATGGGACCTAAAAATTCCATATCCCATCTCTCAAATGGTTCCAATATAAGATGTGGTTGGAGAGGAATTTCATCAGCCTAAGTGGGATGATCTCTCCTTTGACAACGATCACAAATATAGATGAATTTCTAAGCATCTTTGAATATCGTAGGCAAAAACTAGGCCACTGCAATACTTTATGCCCAATCCTGTAGTCGAAAAAATTTCCTCCACGAGGTTCATCATGGCAGGACCTAAGGATATCATAAATCTCATCCTCTCTAATTCATCTATGTATTTGGAGATCTGCCCTATATGGAAGATATGACCATCTATCCACGATAATAAATTACTATGCTGAATAATGTATTTCTTTTTCCGAGGTGAAAAATGTGATGGAAGTTTTACATCCACCAAATAATTAGCAATGTCAGCATACCATGTTGTTTTGATAGTCACAACGAACAAGTGTTCATCTAAGTATCAATCTTCCACTAGTGAAGAATCGACTGCAAGTGAAATTATTAACAAGAAATATGCAACATGGTTCTCATTTCCCGAATGATCTTGTATAGTGATGTCAAATTCCTATAAAACCAATTAACAATGAGATACTCTTCCCTTGGTAACAAGTTTATTGTCTAAATATCGAATAACAAAATGATCAGTATACAAGAAAATTTTACAACCTAGTATATAATGACAGAATTTGTTTATAGCATAGATGATAATAATAAATTATTTTTCTATCACAGTGTAGTGTAATTCTGCAAGTGTTAAGTTTTTTCTAATATAATAAATTGCATAAGATTTCTTATCCTCTTCCTGCCCCTTAACCTCCCATATCCTCATGTCATATGCACACGAATATATATATGGAATGGAAAACTCCAATCTGGTCCCCACAACATAGGTCATATTGAGACCAACTTCTTCAACTCTGCAAAAGCGATATCACACTTATCAGTCCATTCAAATTCCACATGTCTAGTTAATGCATATAATGGCACTGCAATTTTTGAAGCACATTATATGAAATGACGATAGTAACCAACATAACCAAGGAAGCTACATACCTCTATTGGTGTACAAGGAAGATAAATTTTAAGGATTACCTTGATTTTAGCTAGATCTACTTGAATATCTGCAGTAGAAATAAAGTGTCCCAAGACTACACCCTTTGTCGCCATCATATCACATTTCTCATTGATGAGGCATAATACGGTAGCTAGAGATCACACAATAAACTCTTCCAAATTAACCAAAGATTCATCAAATTCATTACCATAAGGAGTAAAATCATCCATATAAATCTCAAATCCACCATTGATTAAATTAGAAAATATACTTACAATTTCCCTCTAAAAAGTGGCTGGTGCATTACATAACCCAAATGGTAAAAATTTGTATGCAAACGTTCCCCACAGGTAGGTGAATGTAGTTTTTTATTGATCCTCAGGAGAAATTTGAATTTGATTATATCCACTAAACCTATCCAGGAAGAAAACAAATTCTTCCCAGTGAGTGTATCGAGGAGTTGGTCTAAAAATGAGAGAGGAAAATGATATTTCTATGTAGCCTTGTTTATTTCTCTACAATCTACATAAATCTTACATTTTACATTATTTTTAGGGACTACCAACAATGGTGAAACCCATTGGTTGTCAGATATAGGATATAATGTAAAGTTTATATTGAATATTTTTTTGAGTTCCTGCTTTACTATGAGTCTATGTACCTAAGATGTGGATTCAATCTCCTTTGTGATTGAAGAATAAATCGAGCACATTTTTCAATGTAAATATGGTGTGTACACAATTGTGGATCAATTCATTTCATGTATACATAATCCCAGGCAAAGGCTTGTATGTCTTTTTGAATAATTTGGAATAGTTTCTCACACTGAAGGTCATCATGACTAGCATTAATATTAAACATTTTTCCTAGTTTAATCTCAACAGGAATACTATTATGGACTATAGTTGTAAGTATGCGTTTGTTTCTTAACTCCTCTATTAAATCACCCTAGGCTTTATTATCGAGCATGAGTTTCAACATTTAACATGTTGGATATCCTAGAATGGAGGGTTGACTAATGAAACCATTTATTGTGTCATCCTCAGTATGTCACTTGAAAATAATGGCTTTATCAATGGTAAGGGGAGACATATCCTACCTTCTTCGTGCTCGGGAGGAAGCAACTTAAGATCTCTCAGATGAAATGCTAGGTTTAGCAGGTAGATATAGACTCAATGTTATAGATGCCATTTCCTTTAGCAATAGTCATGCTTCTAGTGCGACATCCATTATAGGCATCGTAATGGCAAGCCATGGTATGCCCAATATGAGAGGGCGTCCTTCCAGATTATTGTAGGGTTAAGAACCAAAAAATATACTTGGTGCTCCTAGGAATCCATAGAGATGATAATGTCATCTAGGGTTCCTTATGGATTTACCACAAATCCACCAAATAAATCCAACATGGTTGGGGTTGGTTTTAACATGGTTATTCCAAAGAGAGCACATGTTTCAAGTGTTATGATATTTATAATAGATCCTAAGTCCACAAAAGTATTTGAAAATTTAATTCCTTGAATTTTAACATTGACCACTAGGTTTCTAGGTTCATCATATTTGATGGGTATCTACTTTCCTAAAATAAGATCATAAATTTTCCTAATGACATGGACTATAGGAGGGTTTTTTTATTTTCTTCTAGGTTTCTTGACACATAGGTCTTTGATGGTCTTAGCATACATAGGTATAGATCTGATAGCTTGGAGAATGGGAATTTTAATACACAATTTTTTTAGTTCCCCTGCAAGAGAAAAGTCAAGATATGTGGATGGTTTTACTATGGCTGATATGTATCGAAACAGAGGAGAAATGTCAGAAATTATATTGGATTCTTGATTCTTAGTTAGTCTATTAAGTGATTCTGTCTCAGTGATAATTACAGTAGAAGGGGGGTTTTCTGACTGATGCTTCTCTTTAGTAGAATGCTCATCTTTTGGCTGCTCTAAGTTCCGTGTGGGGTACTCTAGGAAAATGATCCATGGAGATACTAAGTAGAGTTGATTACACTCTAAGGATGAAGAATAACAACTGGAAGTATCAAAAATTTCTAAAAGATGTAAAAGCTTGCTGTTTGGATTTGTATTTGGTTGTGAAGGCAAGTGAGGGCGTAACTGAAGTGGTGGTTGTAATGGTTCTAGAAGTGGTTGTGATTGAGGAAGTGTTCTCACTTATTTATTGACAGTTCCATAGGGGCACTGCCAGTTTTCGGACCATATTGGACCCTGAGTGGGTTTATTTGGCCATTGCAAAGAATAAAAATACTCTCTGAATTCTGCCATGGGGGTGAAAAATTGTGTTGGTTCGAAAAAGAGGGTCCAAGAAAAGGCTGATTTGACCAAGGTGATGGGGCATATGGTTGGGGCTTTCAGATAGTATTGGAATGTTGTTGAACCTGCTAAGTTAGTCCAGGAAAATGTTGTTGACTATATTTTCCATAGAAAAACATGGAAGTGTCCCAAACCATATGTGTAGGGAAATTTTCTTACTTTCGTCATTTTTACATGAAAAATGTAGGTTCTCGCTCTTCCTCATTTTCTTTAAATACAACCTTAAACCCATGGGGTGAGGGACAATGATCGATCAAGTGATCTTTAGTACAAATAGAACATATTTCAACTATGTCTAGTGGGAATTACTTATGACCATGCTTCTTTCGACAACGAGGGAAGAAGATTTCCAATGCATGTTATAATTCAACCTGCTTCTGCTTTACCTGCAATTGTGTAGTCCATGTGCTTAATATATTAGTTTTCAAATTTTCAAGTATATTACCAATTTTTGCACGCATGACTCCTCCACCTGCAGTTCTATTGGTTCTATTAAGTAGATCTTGATTCCCAATCTTAGTCCGTGTACTCCTACATGAACACCTGATACAAAATTTCAGAATATAATCATACTATTCTTTATAAAAAATACCCTTCCCCATTAGTTTAAGTGTTTCTATACATTCTTCCTTCATTCCTCTAATTACGACAATATTCAGTACTTGTATGCTCATCTTTGCAAGTTTTATTGGAACCCCTTAATATATTCCTCCAAGGTTTCGTCTTCCTTAAATGTCATTTTGAATACTTATTCCTTTAAGTCTTGGGATTGGAAATAATATTGATATTTAGTAAGGAAGGCTTGTTTCATATGGTCCCATGAGTTAATAGTATTTCCTGATAATCCCATGAACTAACACAATGCTACTCCCTTTAGACTAGAACAGAACACCTTTAATTTTCAAGGGTTCCTAGTGTAATCATATCCTCGACATAGAATGTTGAATTCAAATAGGAATTCATCTGCATCTTTAGAGGCCATCGCATGAAAAATTAGAATATTTTGAAGTGGAATAACATTTATAGGTGCATAACTTGTGGATCGATGATAGGGTATTCTATGGCCTGATAAATTCCCTGAAATTTAGTTAAAAATATAATAGTATCCTTCGGGAAATATAAAATCAGGAGGCACTAACTGAAAAATACTGGTTTGGTGGTGAGATCATGAATTTGGTCTAGGTCTTACAACACTGTGCAAGTCAGGAATTTCGATTCCTTCTTTTTCAATGGGTGCCACAGGAAGTTCCTACTTGCGGGGTTGAGGATATGGGCCTCATGTCTCACCTCCCCCTTCCTTTAAATTACAAGAGTGCCCCTCACCCTTTCTAAAAGGATCAAGTTCCATGATTGGTAAATCTTGAAAGCTCTGCTTTGACCCTATGGGTTTGTTGTGAATCTTGGAATTAGCCTCAACAAATGATTTTTCTACTGGAGGGGAAATAATAGTAGACCCCTTCCCAGATACCATTCAGGGGCCTATGAGGCTTGAATTTCTTCTGTTCAGATGATTTCGTCTATAAAAGTCGCTCGCCCAAGGCTAACTTGACCCTGGATTTTGGTACTTTTTGAAGTGCATTTTTGTTCCACTTTTACTTGGTTCCTACCTCTAGTGTGCTTCCTACTCATGCATAATCAATAGCCTAAATATATCAGCTGACGAGAGACACCACCACAAGTTTCTATTTACTAGGGTGCATGCGCAGGTTCTTACCTTTCGTCTTCAATATCCAATCGTTAAAAAATAAAATATGAAACTAAATATAATGGCACTCTCTTTTGACAACCTCCCCAAAAACGATGGAAAAATGTGGGGAAAATTAATTTATCTAAAGGAGAAACTAAGTACCATGTATTAAGTTGTCAACTTATTGTTTCATCTGGTTATTTCAAGGTTGTCTTCCAAGTATATGCAAGAGATAGTGATAAAACTAACAATAACCAATTCTCTAACAACAAGAAAAGTGGCTATAATGAAAGAATAAACTCTTAACTTGAAACACACATTTAAAATATCTATCTCTTAGGAAAACTATATATGATGGAAATCATTCAGAAACATCAAATTTTGATTACTATTTACAAGAAACAACACGTAAATCTATCGAATTCTAATATGCTACTTAAGAAAAAAATCACAAAATTGAAGGAACAACACTAAGAAACTACACCCTGTGGAATATAAAAGAACACATAACATGAAAGAAACTAAAATAGTGTAAAAACATCAATGATCTAGAGATAACCTTAAGGGAATGACAATAAATAAATAACAATTTTAAATTGACTTATCTAAAGAGAAACCCTTGCAAACCAATATTACATTTGCTGATATTATCCCTACTCAAAATAAATCACACGGTTTGCAGTTAATATAACATATAGATTATGGACATAAAAATATAAAATTAAAATTTAGTGATACAAATTAAGACAATGCCTCATCCAAGACTGGGCCCAAACTATTGGAGTCCGACTGCCTTGTAGGAGAAATCAAAATTGTAAATTAACTCCCAACAACAAAAACTTGCATTATATTCTTAAATAGTGATTTTAACACTTCAACAAGTTTATCAAATATATATATATATATATATATATATATATATATATATATATATATATTACATCCAAAACCTTTCCTTCGGGACAAATTTCCCCGTATTTATACCACATTCATGAATGATAAAAAAAAAAAATAGCAAAGAGAAATATTCAGAATCTAAATATTCTTAGGATGCTCATTTTCCAGTTACAAAAGAGTCTTAATATTTCCCAGATGAGAGAACCAAGGGCTTTTTCACAAATAGTTCTTCTCATATAAGAATTAGGCTTTCCTTTTGCTATATTTTTCTAAGACAACATTTCCTAAACCGATTTTACCATGAATATATCAGGAAACAACATCTAGTTCTAGTTGTCGCAAAACCCTTGTTCATAATAATGATTCAATCATAAGAAAATAACGCTTTTCTAATCAAATAATAGTAAAAATAAATTAATTCCATATAAAACCTATGTTATACAGGTTGATATATCATAAATATAAGAAAAATAAAGGATATCAATATTAAAACTAATATATAGGATAAGTGAATCATGACAATTGTGAGACCCACCAATTGTACACCTCATATCAATCACATCCATTCATCACGCTGGTGATGATGAATCATGGCCATTAAATATTCATTTATTGTCTACACCATGTGTCCTTTGTTGCAATTGATCCACATTGTCATAGTATGGAATGGCGGGGTGCCAAGTTTGATTTTTTTTAATGAATTTCGTTTTTAATTAAAAATTCACAGGGAGGAAAAATTCACTTTATAGCACTTAAGGAAAACTCCTGTGGTGCACTAGGAATTTTGAAAAATCTTGGAGTCATTATGTCATAGTAGAATCCAAAAAAATACATCAATGGACCTTTTTATTGGATACCTGTGATGCAATGATGTGTCATGCTATGTGTCACCTACCACATCCTCACTGCGCTAACCTATCCTGCCAACTGGATATCCCATCATCCTCATCACAAATCATATCCTTCCACCTATTATTGTTCTTCCTCTTCAAGTATGAAGGAGGGGCCATGGTTCTGGTGTTTTTTTTATTGATTTCCTTGATTATTTTAGAATTTCCTAAGGCATTAATTCTTTTTAAATTCCAATGTTGGGATCATTTCTATCTAGTAGCTCTTGTTAACTGTGCTTCACCCCATCAATTTGTCACACCAAGACTTCTCCAAAACCTGTATGGAAGGCTGTGAATTCTCAAATCTAGTAAGAGACATATCTCTGTCTCCTGAGTTCTAACTCTTGTGCCAAAGAGGCATTGCTAAACCTCCCAAAAACCTTGAACTCTTTGTGGCATGCCATGAAATTATAAAACATGTGATGAATATTTCTATGTATAGCGGGTTATGCCAACCGTGTGATTAAAAAATTGGCTAGACCTCCAACCAAAATATCTGTGATGCACTATCAAATTATAGTCCAATTAACAAGAAACATTTCATCCTATTCCTTCTATCAGCTTATGGAACCAAGAGGCTTAAAAACCCTACCAAATTTGAAACTTTCATAAATCCTCATCCCTTTGAAGTTTTAAAAATTTCCCTATACCATTGGAAAGGTATCTTAGAGGGCTACCCAAATATGCATATTGTAAGAGCACTTGAGCTAATCTAGTGAGGTATAAATTCCTCCAAAGATATTCCACTATATCCTTCATCCAACAAACTACAATTTCTACAATAATCTTGAAGATGGATCGTCATTGGGATTCGAAACGCTGACAAATGTCTTATAACATTGTGGAAAATACAGAGACCTCTTCAATAATTGATAACCATAGTTGCATGAAAACCAGAATCTAACTAAGTAAGCAACACACTCAACACTCAAATGTAGGTTGTCTCAACAATGAAATACTGACAATCATCTTATCCTATGATTGTCATCATTGAGGTTGACATCAATTCCAACAATCTCCCCCTTTGGCATTGATGAAGATCTCTCCTTATGGATTATATCTCTATATCCTCTTTTTACATTAATGGCAAAGGGAAACATCTATCTCTCTAGTAAAGCATATAACTATCACCATCCAATATTACCTACAACCACAATGACTTGCCCAACTACATTTGCAAACCAAGCATTAGTAAACATACCTCCTACTATTATATTTTCTTTTTAATTATTCAAGGAGTAAAATATTTCCCTTTTCGACATCAATGTCAAAGGATAACAATGAATTTCAATAAAATATGCTCAAAATTCCTTGTGGCTTCCTTTAGCTATTGATACTCTATAGAATACTAGATTTGCTTGATATGCTCCCCTTGAACATATACTATATCTCTTGGCAATTGATCCAATTCCTAAGACTACTAACATTACTCCCCTTGAGAGGATATAACAGACTGTAGGTCATACTACCTTTGGGATAAAATTATATACCATATTTAATATTTGCTCGCTTCTCCAATATTTTTGTAAGCTCAATATCCTCCTTTTATTTTGAAAATATAATGACTAATTACTCTCCATCTTCCAATTCATATTTGTATCAGTAACTATATTGCAAATGTTTCTGCTGCTACAACTCATGTGACTGTGCACACTTTTCCTATACATAATTACAATCGTCTCCATCGTTCAAGGTCAATTTCTCCATTGAATTCGATATTTGAGCTATTTTTCCTTTGAAATTTCACTCTCCATGGCTACTTCTCTCAAAACATGTTTTCCAATATACAAGAGGATGCTACTAATTGAACCATAGAATTCTAATTAATATAGAGATACCAATGGATAACGAAGTAAAATGCAAATCTATATCATTTTTTTACTTATACGCATGATTACAAGGCTGGATCATATATGCTACTTGAATGAATCAAGAGTAAATAATATAATATGTGCAAAACTTTCATTTCGTTCCTTGCTTGAGAAATCAAATCTTCTTGAAGCTAATTTATGATGCATGCTTCTGTTGATTGTGAAACTCCCCATAAGCCTATCCACTCTCCATCTCACTAATCTCTTAACATATTTCTTATTTTCTTATGCTTGAGGGTTGTTTCTACGGACCTGTCTTTACTTTTGGGACATCTAGCACACCACTCGTCTGCTACATCTCATATTCTTCATGTGACTTGAAATTTTGTTGTGTACTCCCCACGAGGCTATGCTAGATTCATTATCTTTTTCACATTCAGATGCACCACTATGTATATTTCTTTTTGTTTCTCGCATCTGACATCTTTGGCTTCACTTGAAGCCATCCTATTCTTTTCAATGAAGATACACTAAATATATGATCCCCCTGAGTATATTTCCTTCATTTTCCTTCCATACCTTCATATGTTGAATCTTGATAGGGGAATATTCTTTTAATTTATTGTTAAACTTACTCTAAGTAAGTTATTTCTTTTATTTATACTACCTTAAGGAATTGAGCGACTTACTCCTACAATATTTTTCCATGAGGTTTGAAAATATGCATTCTTTATGACACTGGATCTCTTCATATTGGAAACACAGATCCAAGCTACACATCTCATTTTTTTCCTTTTTATGCTTCCATATCTTCTTGATGTCTACTTGTTTATTTTTCTTAGAAGGATTGGTTGGGTAGTTGTTTTTATGAAACCAGCTCCGAAAATAGAAGAAAAGAGAGATCAATGCCTTAGAAATAAGCCACTCCGAGGGGGAAACCTCCTTTAAATTACATAATTGAACAATTCCTGGATGATACAAATGAAAAAAGCTCCTTCTATATATAGTAGTCCATGGGGTCACAATATAATACTAGTTGACCTAACAACAATAATGTACGGGCACAATAATAACAATATTGTGGTTACAGGGGTACAACAATAACAATAAGGGGGTTACACTAACAACAATAAGGGACTATACGAGTAATATAGGGACCTAACATGCCCCTCTCCTTAAAAAAAGTGTTGTCCTCAACGCTTGAGTAGCTTCGGATGCTTCTATATAAAATTCTCATCCTCCCATGTAGAATTTTCAGTGGGTAAGTTCTTCCATTTGATGAGATACTCTGAAATTGATCGATTTCGTAGCTATTGATTTCTTGTTTCCGTGACTGCTTCAGGTTCCAATATGATTTTTCCTTACTCATCAAGTTATAGCAATATTTTTTGAACTTGAAGTTTGTCCCCTATAACCTTGTTTAAGCATGAAACATGAAAAACTAGATCCACTCGTGAAGAAGTAGGAAGCTCCAATTTGTATGTCATAGTGCTAATCTTTTGCAACAACTTGTAAGGACCATATTAATTTGGTGATAATTTATTATTCTTCTTAGCTTGCTTGAGGTATATTTGTTTGTATGGTTTTAGCCATAAAAATACCCAGTCTACTACATCAAAAATTATCTCGCTGTGATGTTGATCTACCTGTTTTTTCATTCGATTTTGTGCCAAATTTAGGTTATCCTTTAAGAGTTGGAGAACTTCTTGTTGATGCTCGACGTGATCTTCCACTTCTTGAACCTTAGAATTTTATCTTAAAGAAGATATGATGTACGGTGGATGATATCCATAAAGTGCCATAAATGGGGTCATTTTTGCTGCAGTATGGAAGGAAGTGTTATACCACCATTCATCGAGAGGTGACCACTTGGCCCATTATGTTTTCTTATCAGATACAAAACAACAAAGATATCCTTCCAAAAATTTATTCACTATATAAATTTGACCATTAGATTGAGGATGATAAGGTGAGCTATGAGCTATTTGAGTACCCAAACAAGAAAATAATTCCGTTCAAAAATTTTCAGTACAAAATGGGATCTCTGTCACTTACAATAATCTTTGGGTTTCCACGTATCCTTTGAATTGTTTCCATAAATGTAGTAGCAACTGTACTTTCTTTACATGGATGAGGTAATGCACAAAATTTTGCATACTTGGTAAGTATATCAACTACCACCATGATGACACTCTTTCCTTCGGACTTTTTTCCAAAAAGTGTTTAAGACTATCAAGATCAATTTTTACCTTGAAGTATCTTCCCATTAGGTAAGGTCACCATTTCTTTAGTGCATGTAGTATTTCCAAAATTTCCTTCTCATAAATATCTTTCTGTAAATACTTTCCTTTGATTGGAGGACTTTCAAAAGTAATGGGTCTTCATTCTTGCATTAAAACAACACCAATTCCATTTCCTGAGGTATCACATTCCACAATAAAGGTTTTTGTGAAGTTTGGCGTAGTTAAGACTGGTGTTAGGCACATTGCCTCTTTAAAATGTTCAAAGGCCTTAGTTTCTTCACGAGACCATGAAAATGCATCTTTATTCAATAAAGTGCTAGAGGTGCTTCTATTCTCCCATAATTCTTAAAAAACTTGCAATAATACCCTGTTAACCCGAGAAATCCTCCCAACTTCTTTATGGTTGTCGGTACTTTCCATTCCTTAATGGATTTAATTTTGTTAGGTTCTACCTTAACACCCTCGCGAGATACAATATGACCCAGATATTCCACCTCGTGTACTCCAAATAAACATTTGGATGTTTTTGTATATAATTATTTCTCCTCCAATAGTTTGAGCACCTTGTCAACATGCTAAACATGATCCTTCCAAGACCTACTGTAGATTAGTATGTCATCAAAAAATACTAGCATAAATTTTCTAAGGAAGGGTTTGAAAATGGAATCATCAACCCTTGAAATGTAGAAGGTTCATTGGTAATGCCAAAAGGCATGATCAAAAATTGATAATGACCCTCATGAGTTTGAAATGTTGTTTTTGGAATATCTTCAGTCTTCATTCTAATTTGATGATATCTTAAACGAAGATCCAACTTGGTAAAATAAATTGCTCCATGTAATTCATCCAATAATTCATCAATCATAGGAATGGGAAATTTATCTTTAATAGTGAGCTTATTAAGCTCCCTATAATTCAGACACATGCACCATGATCCATCCTTCTTGTGCACCAATAATACTAGAGCAGAGAAAGAACTTTGACTAGGTTGAATTACACTCGCCTCTAACATTTCTACAATCATACATTCAATTTCATTGTTTTGGACATAAGGATATCTATAAGGCCTGATGTTTGGAGGAACACTTCCACCAATCAAATGAATAGCATGATCATAATAATGAATAGGTGGGAGTCCTTTGGGAGTTTAAAACATGTTGGAATGATTTTCCAAGACTTTTTGGAGATCTGGAGAAATATATGATTTTGATGTTGGAACTTCTAGTGAGAATAATTGTGCAATTATGACTCGTTGTTATTTCTTGACAAGATTTATCATGAAATTAGAGCTTATTATATTTCCTAGCTTCCTTGTGATACTCAATAATCCGATTTCCTTTCCTTCCGAAATTTTTTTCAAGAGAAGTTCTTGAAAATTAAAATCTACCATCATCACCTCCCATTGGAATTGAAAGAATTGGAATATTCAATACATATTCCCCCATGGTTAGCTTGATATTATGGAATTTTCTAGAGAGATTTATAGTTCCTCGATTTGCAACCATAACCTGACATTCTGGTGCTGGGTATAGGAAACAATTCAATTCCTTGGCTACCTTACAATGAATAAAATTATGGGTACTACCCGAATCAATAAAAAATATTACCTTTCTCTTCTTGATATTTCCTTCTATCTTAAGAGTTTGAGGAGTGGTAATTCCTACCAATGCATTACACGATATGGTCAGACTCATTTCTTCTTCTTCTAGGGTTGGTTCCTAGTGTATATCCTCTTTTTCTGAAGTTTCTTTTTCATTTTCTTCCTCCTATTCATAATCTATGTAAAGTAATTTCTTCTCAATACACTCATGACCTTTAGTGTATTTTCTATCATAAGTGTAGAAAAGTCCTTTTGCTATTTTTTCTTCCAATTGGTGCGGTGTCAAACTTGTAGGTTGTGGAAGTCTATGAGTAGCAACATTTCCATCTTTATATATCTGAGTGGTAGGCTTCCTTGTCCCCATAATTTTACATTCAATTTTTCTTGCCAATCTGAATGTCTTCTCCAATGAATCAGGTTCCCAAACATGAACTTCATGTTGGATGTTATCCTTTAAAGTCCCTATGAAGACATTAATAATGTGTTCCTCTGGAATATCAGTTACCATTATATTCAATTTTTGGAAGTCCTCAATGTGCTCCACCACTGAACCCTTTTGTTTGAGATTTATCAATTGGCTAAAGAAGGTGTTGCTCTTTGTATCCTCATAATGTGCTATCATTTCCTCTGTAAAAATTGACCAAGTGACAATTTTTTTACGAGAGCAAAGCCATCAATACCATACAAATGTATTTTTTTCTAAATGTAAAGTTGCAATGTGTACCTTTTGTTTGTTTTTCACATTATTGAGATCAAAATATTTCTCCATTTGTAGTATCCATGTTACAGGATCCTTGCCATAAAACTTCCTCATATCCATCTTTGGAATATGGTGGTTCTTCAATCCAACATTAGAGTTTATGAAATCATGGTTAACATTTATTTTGTTCTCATCATGAGTTTCCTCTACTATATTTCCACCATTAGGAGTCATTTATTGTATTAACCTTGTCATAAAACCTTCCATGACTGCTTTTATATCATTCTTCATGTCTTCCATGTTGTCTTTCATTTTTTCATTGATCTTAGCTTCCATGTCAGCTTCCATTCCTTCCATATTAGCTTTCATGCCATTCTTCAAACCATCCATATTATCTTCCATGCCTTTCTTCAAACCATCCATCTTAGCTTCCATGCCTTTCTTCAAAACTTCTATTTCATTTTTTGTTGCTCTTTGCGAGAGCGAAATTTGGTGCACTTGCTCTTGTAATTTTGATATGTCATGGTGTGCTTATTCCTCTCCATGAGTCATAGTAGAGCCTTATTAAGGATTAATGGGTGTTGAATTCTTTTGAGGTGGAATTTTAGAACCCAATAGTAATATATATTCTTCAATATGCCCTTGGAATCACTTCAAACTGTTTTTTCACACAAGACATATGCAATTCAAAAAAAATACACACCTTTTTCTTTCTTTTGAGGAGCTTGATATTGAAACTGAATTATCTCTATTCAGATATTCAATATGTGAAATATGTGAAATTTGGCCCTGTAGTATCCCTCTTAATCTTCTTTTGAATTCCATGGGTCTGACCTAATTTGGATTATTAAAGGAAAAGTTATGCCCAATCTCCCACAATGACCTAATTATGGACTCGTTCAGTAGAGAGAACTTTTACGACGTGCCACATGTCATCGTTTCCTCTTTCACATATAAAATTGATACACAGAAAACTAAATTCCATGTAATTGCGGCCACAGTTTACATTATTCCAATCCGATGCTCAGAAAGAGAGTTATGATGATTTTCCCAAGGTCACCTCCTTGAGATGAAATTCGAGAGCCTGAAAAAACCCTAACTTCCACAGATCATATCTTCGAAAATATTACAAATCAAGATGCGAAATTTTTACAGGAAGTTCCTCAAGATTTCCGCTTCGCTTTGTAACAATTTTAGCTTTTGAACCTTCGTAGACAAAACGTTATAGTGAAAATTCCACGATGAGCTGTTTAGGTGAAATTTGGGAACCTGAAAAAAAAAAAAAAAAAAAAAAAAAAAAAAAAAAAAAAAAAAAAAAAAAAAAAAAAAAAAAAAAAAAAAAAAAAAAAAAAAAAAAAAAAAAAAAAAACCTAATTACATAGATTATATCTCCGAAAATATTGCTAACCAAGATCTGAAATTTTTACACGATGTTTCTGAGGATTTCGGCTTCACTTTGTAAAAAAATCAGCTTCTAAGCCTTCGTAGAAAAATAATTATAGCGAAAATTCCACAATGACTTGTTTGGAGCAAAAAAACCCTATAATCCAAAGCTCTGATACCAAATGTTATGAAACCACCTCCAAAAATAGAAAAAAGGAGAGATCAATGCCGTAGAAATAGGCCACTTCAAGGGAGAAACCTCCTTTACATTACATAAATGAAAAATTCTTGGATGATACAAATGAGAAAACCTCCTTCTATATATAGGAGTCCATGGGGTAGCAATATAATCCTAACCAACCTAACAATAATAATGTAAGGGCACAATAATAACAATATTGGGGTTATAGGGTTACAACAATAACAATAAGGGGGTTACACTAACAACAATAAGGGACTATACTATTAATATAGGGACCTAAGAGTTGATAATTTTAATTTCTTGAGCCCATGGATGTCATATCTAATAATTTTAGGGAGATTCACTTGTATACCATTACTCTTACCATTTATCTACTGATCCATTGCTACTCTTAGCATCCTTCCTTGACTTTGAGCACATAATGCAAACTCATGTTCCTTTACTTTTTTATTTCTTTTTACATTCAAATGATGAGTTTCTTCTTTTGCTTGCTCTTTCAGAGAGGGAGGTATGATCTTGCCATATCTACACTTAGCTTCGTTGTGATCAAATTTTCCAAACTTATAGCATTCAACATGATATACGAGAGAAAAAAAGAAATTGTAAATCTTAATAGTATTCTTAGCAAATCCTCTATTACAGCTAGCATATCTATTCATTGGAATATTATAAGCTCCCTTTTTACATCTACTAAAAATACTTTGACTTCTTGCATAATATATGCATTCTATATCTTTATATCCAAAATTATTGCAAGGAAAGATGTAGCCATTAAACCAACTTTGATACCTAGTAACATTTTTCCTTTGATGTTTTTGTTCTTGAGGGGAAAGGAAATTTGAGGGTTCTTCACTTATTCTCTATGGTTGTTATGAGAATTCTTGTGCTAAAATTATCTATTTAGGTTCATTATCTCCCTTTGTTTCTACTACTCCTTATATATTTTACCCATTTTCATTTTCTACTATTGGTTTTCTGGCTACTATTGCTATTCAACGTTTCCTTTAGCCTTCTTTATGATAATTTCTTTGACTATTTCAGCATTGCTGACCTGGTGTTTAACGTCTATTTTCTTGATGATTATTCTTCTTCATATCCAAGTCCAATCTTAATAAGAGGATATCTTTGACTATTGAGAATCCCATCCAAGATATTGGCACTATTCTCAAACTTCTAATATCGAGAAATTTGTTCATTAGCTTTTGTAAGATAATTTCTTAAATAAATAACCTTACCTTCTAATCTCTAAAATACAATTATTTTTCATTAATATGATTTTTCAATGCTTCATTTATTATTTTGACATATTCTTGTTGAATATTTAGATTGTCAATTATCTCATTTACATATTTAAGACCTTGATCCCTTTTTTAATCTAAATATTCTTCCATGAGTGTGAGAAGTATTCCTTCTTCATCACTACCAAATATGCTCTCATTTTATGCCTCAGTAGTGTCTTGATCTACTATTGTTATTAGTGTAGGTATTTATACATTATTGGTATATGTATATCTATCTCTTTCTTCATAAAATTCATATGAAAATATAGAATATATATGACCTATTATTTTACAATTATAATAGAATCACAACTTACCTTTTGAACTGAATTGAATATCATCTAAATATTCTATGCCTACATCCTTTTTTTTCTAAACATGAATTTTCTTTTTTATGATAAAAAAATTTCACCTTATTGGGAAGATCTTCAATATTTTAAAGACCTTTCTTCTGAGATTCCTTCTTTTTTTTCTTCTTCCTCTTCTTATTTCTATCCCCATCTTCACTTTCTAAATGATGATCTACACTTGAGCCTTTATGATATGTAAATCTTATTTAATATCCATTTAATTACTTGAGGATCAATTATATTCAATCTTATTACTTTTTTTTTCATTTTCTCTTTCATATATACACTAAATATTATCCAATTTTTTTTTGGCAATCTAACAATGTCCCATTTTATTAGAGTCTAAATTTGATAATCCTTTCAAGTTGATCTTATTTTCCTCAATATTATATTCATTCTTCTCTCCATACTCTACAAAAAACCATACATCTAAATAAATATCTATCATATAGGCTGTTATTCTTACCTTGCAGAGTAAATAACCACATCCCTTTAAAAATGGTACTCCAACTATTGTAACCTAATCCTCGTTAGCCATGATCCCTTTAGATATACCTTAAGTGGTTAAGCCATTCCTAAAGGAACCTACTATGATGCCAATAATTGGAAACTAGGTTAATACTGAGATGGGGGTGCGGGGGGTTGAATCAATATTAAGGCCATTTTTAACAATTATTACTAGATTTAAACATTTTACCATTTAGAAGTGTATCATGTAAACATATCATAAAATAAAAATCCAAAACATAAACACCATTAACATATGACACATATAATTTTTTACATGGAAACACATAAAGGGAGAAAACCACAAATATTTGTTTATTATGATGTAAATCTAAAGCCACCACTTCTTACTACATAATGTTTTATCAGCACCCACTCATAAGAGGCACCAACCCCAAATTTGTTTTGATGGCTACAAATAGCAGCAAGAACCAACTCCATTATTTGTTTTTTTGGCACCAACCAGTGGAAAGCACCAACTCTCTAATTCACAAGCCACCACTTTTAGGAGGCACCAACCCCCTAATTTGTTTTTCTGACACAAACCTGTAGGAAGCACCAACTCCCTAATTCAAAAGTCATTACTTGTAGGAGGAACCAAACCCTTAAGTTTTTTCTCGGGCACACACCTAAAGGAAGCACTGAATCCCTAATTCATAATCCATTACTTCCAAGAGGCACCAACCCCATAAATTTTTTATTATGCACCCACCTGAAGGAATAAGTGACTCCCTGATGGGTAGGCACCAACCTATAAAACCTACATACTTATATTTCATTCATTTTTAGACTAATATCCATATGTGCTTTGTTCATATTTTCCACTCTCTATTAGAAATCACACTGAACCTGATACATCATTGTTTAACTCATAATTATCGATCTCTACCTCTTCTCTATAACTCTTATTACATTTAGATTTGATTATAATTGTTTTTATATGTTCCATTCTCTCATATTCATGGCCCATATACACACTCTTACGGTCTTGGTCTACCTCTGCACTTCTGAAACCACACATACAATCAACCTTTGGCCCTATGACACACACACTCATAGCACAAAAACTTACAATTAGTCTTGGTCTAAACACACCAATGGGATAGAAAAATTTTCACACTCAACTTAACAACATTTTTTTCAACTCTGTTACACATGGCTCAAATTTTAACCTCATTAAATCTTACAAAACTCGAGAGTGAAAATCCATAATTATTTTACAACTCAAGGAGAGAATTTCATTAATCCTTTCTTGGATCGAGGAGAAACTTCTCAAACATGATCAAATTTAATTCATTGAATTTGATCCTCTAGTATAGTTCTCCCATTAATTTCTTAGAGCTCATTACGATGCTCTATCTCAACCTATATTTATTCAATGAATATCACCTCCCATTTCCATAAATCACACTACCTTTTATTTCCTTTATACTTGATTTACCATGGGAATGATATTGTAGTATTTTCCCTTGGTAATATCGATGGTAGACTATATCAACTGAATGTGTCATCATAGTAATTACCAAATGTTTCCTCAACTTTCAATTTATAAAATTTGGTGCCCTAGAACTCCAAATTTGAAATGGTGCCACACCCTTAAGACTTCAACCCTATACACCATATTACCTTGAGTAAAACACAATTACATGTGCATGTATTAACTGCAGTTCCCTTAACTGTTAGCACCTAGGAATTATATGCCAAAAGGCTAGAATTGACACCTTACTACCAAAGGAAAAAATTCTCTCAAGCAAGCCCCTAGGTGTAAATCCTGAGGATATTTGACATCATAAACTAATGTAATCATTTTCCACATTGTAATAGCTGAGTGCTCTCACGTGTCCCTCAAATTTGGTCTACCTGGACACTCAAAATGACCATTTACACTTGCCATGTGTCATGCTACTGAGGCATCACATGATCACTTGGTTGCCACTTGTCTCCTCGCCATTGGGCCTTGTTAATGTTGGGTGTGTGTTATATTATTTCCATGACTAGCTCTAGGAGAGAAGCATGGGGAATGTTTTTTGGACCCTATATTAGGTGGGCGAACATGCCTATGATTTTGCGCATGGGTTTGCACATGGTTTTGGGAATGCTTGTTTTCTGCCCATGGTATTTTTTAGATTCGGTTAAGGGAAGTATTGTTATGCTCTAATCCAAGGTTAATGGATTTTGGTTTATGAATGCTTCAACATGTATAAATATGTATTATAAAACTGAAAGGAAAATAATGAAAAAATCAAGCTCATAGTCCCGATTTTGGGATCTAGGGGAAAATCTCTGTGTATATTTATTTTATGTTTTATTCTCTCGCTATTGTTTAATTTCTATTTTAAGAGTTTATTTGTAGATAATTTCTATATAGGGTTAAAACCTACATTTGGTATCAAAGTTTTTTCGGCTTCAAGGGGATGCCTTTGCTGTGGAGGGGTTTTTTTCTCAGTCTTGCGGTGGACCCTGTTTAGTGGGAGATCTATGGAATCAATTCTTGCAGTGAAAGAATATGGAGAGCAATCGAAATATAGATATCAAGAAATTTAATGGTCATATTTTTGAGTTGTGGAAGCACAAGATGGAGGATATGTTGTTGGATGAATATCACCGGATCACAGTAGATCTAGGTACTAAAACAATGAAAATTTCATATGAAGATTGGGTGAAGCTGGATTGGAAGGAAAAGAGCACAATATGGTTGTGTATCTCAGATTCGGTATTTTTGAATGTATTTGGGGAAGCTAAATGAAGGTTTTATGGGACAAGTTAGGGACTTTGTACCAATCTAAGTCTCTAGTGAATAAATTGTTCCTAAAGAAAAAAATTTATAACCTAAGGATGAAAGTATGGAGACTTGGTGACAAAGAATCTAGACGCCTTCAATACTGTGGTAAGTTAGTTTTCATCTATTGATATTAAAATCTCATATGAAGATAAGTGCATCAGTTTTTTGTGTTCTCTACTAGATTCATGGGATAGTCTGGTTGTTGCAATAGGTAGCAATACAGTTACCTTGAATTTTAATGAAAATATATTAGCCTTGCTGTCAGAGCAAATGAGATGGAAAAATATGGAGGCCCAGAATGGATATGCCTTGTCTATACGACGATAGTCCCAGAATAGAAAAAAAAATAAGTTCTCAAGTGGGAGATATAAATCTATAGGGAGATATAAATATCTACGAAAGCCTTTAAAGGTGTAATGGAAATGTGAAAAGGATGGGAACTTCAAAAAGTATTGTAGATCTAAGACTCCTGAGAAAGGAAAGGGATCTGATGATGCTTCTCCTGTAGATGAAAAACCCACCTCAGATGAAGGTGGGGATGTGTATTTGGCTTCTTCTTCAAATACTCATGTAGATCATGAGGCATGGTTGATTGACTCAGGTGCATCCTTTCACTTCAATTTCCATAGCGAGTGGTTCTGTGAGTATGAGAACTATGATGGTAGTGATGTATTCTTAGGGAATGATAGGAAGGCCAAAATCATCAAACATGAAAATCCAAGCCAAATTCGCAAGGTGGAAGGATTAGAACACTTCATGGTGTTCTGCACATTCTTACATTGGCTAGAAATATGATTTATGTAAGCAAGATGGATAATATAGGTGTAAAAACATTTTTTGAGAAAGATACCTACAAGATGGTTTGGGGAGCACTATTATATATGTACGTTGTTTGGACTTGAAATCTGTACAATCTTCTGGCTAGCACTATTATTGGTTGGTGCAACAGTTCTGTGCTTCCTAAAAGTGGAGTATAAAGCCTAGTGGTCTCTGAAGAAAAGACCATGCTATGGCATTAAAGGCTTGGAAATATTGGAGAGAGGGGCCATGGAATACTGCATGGTAATGGTATGGTATAAGGTATGTATAATTTATCTTTGGATTTAGATTTATGTGAACATTGTGTATATGGGAAATCGAATTGGGTGAGTTTGGCTTATGGTTCTAAGAGGGCAAACAAGATATTATAGATTGTGCACAGTGATGTGTTTGGACCTGTGTCAGTTCCATCACTAGGTAAGTCTATGTACTATGTGTCATTTATTTATGAGTTCTCAAGGAATACATGGATATATTTCCTGAGGAAGAAATATGAATTATTTGGTAGATTTAAATAATTTAAGGCTCTCGTGGAAAACCAAACAGAGAAGAAGAGATAAATTTAGGAAATATAATGGAGTATAATTCTGCAAGAAGGAATTTTAAGAGTTCTGTAAGAAGTGTGGTATAGCACAACAGAAGACTACTCGATACAAACCTCAAAATAATTAATAGGACATTGATGGAAAATGGAAGAAGCATGCTCAATGGTACCGAGTTAGGACACGAATTTTGGACAGAGACAGTGGAGACTGCATGCTACCTCGTTAACATATCACCTTCATCAACGTTGGAGGATAAGACTCCACATGAGGTATGGACTGGTAAGAAACCCTCTCTTTCACATCTGAGGGTATTTTGATGTGATGCATATGTACATGTTCCAAAGGATAAAATAACAAAGTTGGATAGTAAATATGAAAAGTGCATATTTATTTGGTATACAGATGGTTTAAATTGGAACCCAAGAACAAGGAAGGTTATGTGCAACCGAGATGTGGTGTTTAGAGAGGTGAAATATGTTGTTAAACATGAATTCCTACCAAAGGAACCTGATAAGATAGAGTTTAAGCTAAAGGAGGAATAATCAAACTTTATAGCAGAAAAAGATTCAGAAGAGGAAGAACCACAAACCTAGCTGTGAGAAGATTAGTTTGAGAAAGGCATCTAGAAAGGTATAATACATCAAATTTATATTAAAATTTTGCATTATATATCACTGATGTTGATCCCATAACTGTTAGGGAGGTAGTGGATTCAGAGGATGGAAAAATCTGGGAGGAGGACATCGTTGATGAAATGGCATCCTTGCATAAAAATGAGGCATGTGATCTGGGGTAGTTATTGGCTGGAAGGAACCCATTGGAAGAAAATGGGTGTTTAAGAAGAAGATAAATGCAGAAGGCAAGGTGGAGAAATACAAAGCTTGGTTGGTAGCAAAAGGTTATTCCCAGGTTTCAGGAATTGATTTTGGTGATATTGTTTCTCCTACTACATTTGATTTTGAGGTATAACAGATGGATGTGAAGACAACATTTCTTCATGGGGATCTGAAAGAGGATATATACATGAAGCAATCTGAAGGCTTTGTGGCAAATGGTAAGAAATAACTGGTATGTAGTTAAAAAAAGTCTCTATATGGGTTAAAATAGTCACCAAGGATGTGGTATCCGAAATTTGATACATATATATGGGGACTTGGCTTCACCAAAAGAAAAGAGGATCATTGTGTGTATTTTAAATTAATTTGTGACCATGTTATTTATTTGGTCTTGTATGTGGATGTTTTTTAGCTGGTTGTAAATGACAAAGAAACTATCTAAGATTTAAAGACCTAGTTGTTCCCAAATTCAACATGAAGGATCTTGGTGGTACAAACTATATTTTGGGAATGGAAATTAAACGATATCTGGAAAAGAGGAAGCGTTGGTTAAACTAAAGGAAGTATGCCGAGACAATATTGCATAGGTTCAATATGCAGGATAGTAAAACATTGAAGGTTACTATTCCTGTAGATGTAAATTTATTTTTTGAATAGTGTCCCAAGGCACAAGAATAAGAAGAGGACATGTCCCATGTTCCGTATGAAAGTGAATTTGGTATCATAATATATGGATTGGTTTATACTAGACTAGACATTGCACATGCAGTGGGAGTATTCAGCAGGTTTATTTCAAAACCAGGGAAGGAGCATTGAACAACAGTGAAGCGGGTTTTCAGATATTTGTGTGGCATTAGTGACTATGGTTTATGCTACCAAGGAAGACCAGGATTGGATAGAGTTTTGGAAATTCATGGTTTTGTTGATGTAGAATGGGCTGGATATATGATTCAAATAAGAGCTAAAAGTGGGTATGTGTTTAGCCTATTTGGAGGTGTAGTCAGTTGGATGAGTAAAATAAAATCTGTAGCAGAACTTTCAACTACATAGGCATAATACATGATAGCCACTCATGCAAACAAGGAAGTAGTTTGGTTGTAGAGATTGTGTTAAAGTATGGGGTTAGTGTAATTATCTATAAGGATAGACTGTGATAACCAGAGTGAAATTTTCTTTGCTAAGAACCCTACTTATCATTCAAAGATAAAGCACATTGATGTTCAGTAACACTTTGTGAGAGATATGGTTGAGGATAAAAAGGTGTTGCTGGTAAAGCTGGGCACTTTGAAGAATGTTGCAGATGCATTGAAAAATTATTTGAGAACTGAGAAGTTATCTTGGTGTAGAGGAAAAATGGGCATTACAGTGCTGGACCAATTACTAAGCTCTCTTGTGCCCCCCTATGGAAAGAAAACAACATGTGGGACAATATTAGGAGAAATAAAATGCTTCTGTTGGGTGCAGTAGGGGGCGGTAGACTCCCTACACGAGATTCGAGGCAGTGCCCCGAGAATTATTTTTTTGGAACCTATATTAGGTGGGTGGACCTACCTGTGGTTTTGTGCATGGGTTTTCAAATGGGTTCGAGCATGACGGTTTTCTGCCTGTGGTATTTTGTAGATCCAATGAAGGGAACTACAATTATGTTCTAATCCAGGGTTGATGGATTAGGGTTTATGAATGCTTCGACATGTATATTGATCCAAATCTATTCAAGAATGAAATAATATATAGAAATAAACATAAACAAAGAGATGTAGTGGAAATAAAACTTCATTTCATTAATATCATATAACAAAAATTTGCTTGCAGACATAATGGAAAGAAACTATCTAGGGCGTTGGTAGGCTTATCTTTGAGAAGAGATGCGGTAGCTACAAGCCTCTAAACTATGTTACAATGAGGCTCGAGGGCCTATTTATTATTGAAAAAACAATGGAAAACCATAAAAATCCAAAAACCTAACCCTAGGAGATGAAGCGCCGAAACTATGGGTCCCATTTTGGTAAATTGGTACATCAACTTCCCCGTGATATAACTTTGGCATTCGATCTCTATTTGATGTTCTCAATACTTTGTTAGAAATATCTATACAAGGAATACAAATTTTGAGTGAGTAACACCAAAGGAACTTCCATGTTGCTCTCATTTTTCCCAAAAAATGTTGTTTAGGGCCTTTAAATGGCTCCGGAATTTTAGGACCCATAAAATTTCTAAAAATAGTAAACTATACTGAAAATGAAAAAATGAAAGAAAAAATGGTGGGGATCCAAGTGGAATAGGTGGGTGGCCACCAATATCCACCTGGATCATTCCTCCCCCCTTAGGAAGAAATGGTCTGCATTGCGTTGAGTTCCTCCATGAGATGAGGAAAATTTTGTTGAACTTGGTCCCTGGTGAGCCACTTGCCTTGGTGATGGTGTATGGCCCATATTGGAGCGAGTGAAGCTTGCGGTGGGGTCTAGTGAGCTGCTCCTTCTGCAAATATAGCCACATTTTGTTTCCCACCTGAAAGTTGTGTGGCACCCGATGTTGATCACGATGATACTTGTACTTGGCATTGGATTTGTCCAAGATGTCGTGGACCTGCTAGTGGACGTGCTAGATGCATTCAATAAATTTGGTTTCTTTATCAGCCTCAAACAATACATGTTTGGATTATGTCTGTGTGGTCACATGAGGTATGGAAACATTAGGTGGTGACGCGCCTGGGGTCAGATCAATGGAGTGCTTGATCCGACAGTGTAAAGGAACCTTTGTGGCTAAGGAGAAAATGTCCCCGTATTCCTCCATGAATTTGGCCATCTACTTCTGCCATGTAGGGGAGCCTTGTTTCGAGGTTGTGGCCATAATATTATTCTTTCCCTGTGGGTGAATTGTAATGAAAATAAATTTCCTTGTTTGGGAAATAATTTTACTGTGTTGTTTTGCAGTAATCAAAGAGATGACAGGAGGTGATACTACCTCTGGTATCATGTACAACTTATTTCCCAAAGTAATAATAACATAATGAGGCCTAGAATCATACACAACATTTCACTCCCACAAGTATGTTTGGCCCAATAATACATCAGACACATCAAGAGGAGCAACATCACATAGTACCTCATCCGTGAAGGGCTTGATGCTGTACAGAAGGTGACACTCTTGGCTAACGTGAAGATATATTCCTTGGCGAAGCCACCTGATGGTATATGGCTACAAGTGTACTATGGTCAGTAGGCCAAGCCACTTCATGAACTTTTCTGAAATGAGGTTCTTTTGGCTTCCACTATCGACAAGGAATTGCAGTGGAGAACCCTTCGCCCACATTTGGGAATGGAAGAGGTGCTCCCCCTCCTCTATATCCTCAGGCTCCTCCCTCTGGAGCTTGGTGGTGGAAACGGTGGCACTGGGTTCCACATCAATGATTTTCTTCCCTTTTTCATTTCCCTTATCTGGTTATGAATCAGGGTCATAACATGCATCTGGTTCAGATGCCTTCTGTTCGGCCACTAGCGACTGTCTGGCCTGACACTAGCTTGTGTTGTGAGTGGAGCTGTTATGAAATTCACACCACTTCCTTATGTACTTATTTGGCTTTGTGGTGTTGTTTTGAGTCACCCCATTTTGGATTTTCCCCTTGTTCTGTGGTTCGGGGGCGCCTTTCCTTGGCTTCAGATTTGTGGATCCAAAGTATCACTTCTTCTGCTTAAATTTCTACTCGATCTTGGTGGCATATGAATATGATGCTCCAAGTGAGGTAATTTTGAGGAAATCCATTTCCTGTTGAATGTATCTGTGAAAAAAATTATGGTACTTGAGCACTAAATTTTTCTGTGAATCTTTAATACGTAACTTTGTTCATAGGGTATGGAACAAATTCATGAGATCGTGCACATCTTGATCCCTTTGTTGTCGCAACGTGGTCCATTGGATGTACCTGTCCTCATAGCTCCCCATGGGGTAATATTATTCCTTCATGCCATCTTCGAATGAATTCCAAGTGGGCGCATCCAAGAATGGAGAGGGTTGCCTCTTGTCCTTTTGCTCACAGTATTTTTCCCACCATTCTTTGACATGGGGGGAAGCTTTGAGGAGTGCAAAAGTAATTTTTTCTTGGTTAGAGAAATCATGGACCGAGAAATAACCTTCAAATAAATTTAACCATCTATGTATGGTGTCTGCATATATCTAGCCTTCAAATACAAGAATTTAAAAGATCACTTGTACCTTGAAAGGAGTGGCACCTCCAGAGTGGTTGTTGAATGTAGATGTGTCGTTGGTGGGAAACCGCTGAAGGAAATAATCAAAGTTATCCATCATCACGTTCCTTTTTTTCTCGAGGGCCTCCTCGAGTAATATTTTGATAGGATCTCCTACTCCCTCTTCTTTATTTTCTTCTTCCATTGGAATTCATTCAATTTTGTGAGGTTGATCTTGCAAGGGTTCAACCAGATCGAGCCCTAACTCATACCCTGATGTAATATCCCAAAATGGGACTGCTTAGCAAGTCATGCATAAAAAACGTATTTTCATAATTATATGCTACAGAAAAAAAAATAAACACTTGGATCCCTTAGATATGACAATATACAACCTAAATCCAAGAGTATATAAGAAACAATTCAAACTAGGTGAGGTAAACAGACCTCCCACACCTAGGATAGCTAGAAAAGGCAAAAACCCCAAAACTACCACAATCATGAAATTATTGCATAAAGAGATAGCACAGTCTAATGAGGGTTTGTACACACAAATATTAGATACAAATAGATCTGGGATTATATTAAAAAATATGGCTCAAGAATAGAGATATAGTCTCCTTATTACAAAATCTAGAGAACCCGAGAAGGGTTTCTAGGAATACACCCAAATACAAATGGTGATCTTCAGCAATAAGACTGAATAATCACTGAAAACTGGAGAACATGAGTATAGAGGGTTGAAGGAATGTATATCTGATGCATATAAGATCAAAGGTCTTCCCCCATGAAAGGATGAACCTCTCAATCACAGGAAAAATCCCCAACAAGAACCACAGGATCCACTGCAAAAACTTCCCTCCAGAAATAATGCAATTCCAGAATGGAATAACATTGTAGGCGAGGGAAATACATTGGCCTGCTGCCAAAGATCTGAAATCAGCCCAAGAACCCTCCAAAATTATCCTCCAATAGAAGGAAGCCTCCCTCCTATGCAAACCCAACTCAGAAAATGGGTTTCTCAACCCTCCACTGCAACACCCTGCAACTCAACACAACCTCCTGCAGAAACTGCACCGAAACTGAAGACTAAAGCTTGGCACCAATTCTAGATGTTTTGAATGATATATCAGGTCTCTCCCAAGAGCTACTACAAGGGAAGAGAAGGAATTCCTAAACAGGAATACCTTAGTGCTAAACAACACCAACAATCTTAGCTAAACATCTGAAGAGAGCAAAGTCTAAGTAGACACTTCAAAATATAATTCATAAGATAAAATAAAATGGCTTCCATTTGCTTCCTTATAAAATAAGTGAGCCTTATCACTTTGGGTCCCACTCATTAGTGTTTCCACTATCACACAAACAATCTCCCTCCAAAATTGCGTTGTACCTTCATTAGAGCCACTCCTCTAAACTGCGTTGTTTGATTAGGTCAAGGTTGACCTCTTCAACCTACTTCAGCCCTTTTCACACCTAAGGGTCTTCAATCCATCCCACATATAGTTGTCTAGGCTGAAACTCATTCATATTGAGCTATTTTTATTGCTGATCCACTCCTCCTACATTTATGTTGTTGACTTGGTCAAACTTGACTTTGTCCACATGCAAATGTCCCTTTCCACACATGAGAGTGCTAGATCCAGTTCTTTTTATGATCCATTTTCACATCAAGAGGGATTTTATTTCTATTTTTTAAATGTATGGGCCTCCTTACCGATTTATTCATCTCCTAAGTGTAAATAGAAAAAATCAATATTCCAATTAGCTGTATGCTAATTTTGGAATATTACACCTAACCTCGTTGGAGACATGTAAAGAAAAAAAGAGAAAGAGCATACCACTCTGATACCACTTATATGGATTTATGCTGGAATACAATAATATACAGAAATAAATGTAAACAAAGAGATGTAGCAGAAAAAAAACTTCATTTCATTAATATCATATAACATAAATATGCTTACAGACATAATGGAAATAAACTAGCTAGGGCGCTGCTAGGATTATCTCTGGGAAGAGATGTGGAAACTACATACCTCTAAAATGTGTTACAATGAGGCTTGAGGGCCTATTTATTATTGATAAATAATGGAAAACCCTAAAAACCAAAAACCTAACCCTAGGAGATGAAGTAGCAAAACTATTGTCCCCGTTTGGGTAAATAGGTACATCAACTTCCTATTGACGTAAGTTTGGAATATGATCTCTATTTGACATGCTCAATACCTCATTAGAAATATATATCCGAGGAATAAAACTTTTGAGTGAGTAACATTAAAGGGACTTCCATGTTTCTCGCGGTTTTCCCAAAAAAACGTCGTTTAGGGCCTCAAAACGGCTCTGGAAGTTCAGGATGCAAAAAAAATGCTAAAAATAGTAAATTGTGCTGAAACTAAAAAAATGAAAGAAACAATGATGGGGGTCCAAGTGGAATAGGAATTTAGCCACCAATATCCACCTAGATCATATATATACATATTATAACGTTTAAAGGAACATAATGAAAAAATCAAGTTGGTAGTCTCAGTTTTGGGATCCAGGGGAAAATCTCTATGTATATGTGTTTTATGTTTTATGATCTCACTATTGTTTAATTCCTTTTTTAAGAGTTCTTTTATAGATAAATTCGCTACAGGGTTAAAACCTACAGTTAAATCCACCTATCTTCCATGTGTACTTCCATGTCACACTATTATTGAATCCATCACACTGAATACCATCCATAAAATTTGTGTATGTAGAGATCTCGATGTAAATCTGAGCCATTAGATCAAGTCATTATCAAACATTGGATCCATTGTGTGTATAAGAAATTTTTAACCTCTGCACATGTTATGTATTTTATGATAGTTTTGGCCATAAGACCAAATCATTCTTCACTTCCAAATCCATCGTGTGTAGGTCAACATAATAAATTATATTTTTCACTTAATATAAATCATAGCCATTGATCTCGCTGGCAATGATGAATCATGGCTATTTAATATTCATTCAATTCCTGTCCCATATGTCCCCTCTTTCCATTGTTCCATGTTATCATAGTATGTAAGGGGGGGGGGTTCCCGAGTTTTATGCTTTTCAATGAATTCCTTTGTTAATTAAAAATTATCATGGAGGCCAAATTCACATTATAACACTCAATCCAAACTTCCATGACACACCAGTAATTTTGAAAAACAAGTGAAAAACCACTTATCATATCCTAGAGTCCATCAACTGTGATAGGTTTCAAAACAATACCTTTGAAAACCATTTTGTTAGAACCTCTTGGTATGGTTATGTGTCATGCTACGTCATCAAACTACTGCATGTCACCTTATGACTAGTGCCACATGTCACTCGATAAAGGGCCACTTGGACACCCAAAAGTGCCAAATATACATTCCACATGTCACCTTGAAAGTCCTCATCATGCTTACCTATCTTTCCAACTGGATGTCATATCATACTCCTCACAAATCATATTATACCACCTGTCATTGTGCCACCATATCAGATATGAATGATGGCCTATGGTTCTTGTTTTCTTGTTGATTCTGTTTGTTATTTGAAAATGTACTGAGGTGCTAATTCTCATTACATGCCAGTGTTGGGGTCATTTTTGTCTAGAAAATCCCGTCAACCTTGCTTTTCCCCATCAACTTAATGCACCAAGACTTCTCCAAAACCTCCATGGTGGGTTGTGAATTTTCACGTCTAGTAATAGACATATCATTGTTCCCCGGAGTCCATATACCTCATCATTGTACCATTACTAAACATATTGTGAACCTCAAACTCTCCATGAATAGCCATGAAATTATCCAACTGGTGATGGAAATTTCTCTGTCTAGTAGGTTCCGTCGACCTCAAGACCTAAAAAATGCATGTACATCCAACCAAAAGCTCCATGGCACACTATCAAATTATAGGTCATTCAATGGGAAAAATTACATTCCATGCTTTCTGCTAGAATGTGAAACAGATAGGATTTGGAATCTTTCCAAACTTCAAAATACTAACTCCTCATACCTTTGGAGTTTTTCAAAGTTCTCTATACCATTAGAATGGTTTCTCAGAGGGCTATCCAACTATGCACTTCGCAACAGCACTTGATTTGATCCATTGAGGTCGAAATGACTTAAGAGCTACTCTAATAAATTCTTCATCTTGAAAACTACAACCACTGGAAGAATTTGCAACTCCAAATATGTAGGAAACACACTCAGTACTCAACTATAGGATGTATCATCAATACCAATAATGTTAATCATCTTATCCTATGACTATCATCACTAAGGTTGACATAAATTCCAACAATTTATGTGGATTTTTTTATCCTTTCCCATCAGATAATGATTCCACTTATTCATATCTTGCACCAGGGCATAGAGGTCATTTTCATAGGTAGGGTATTTAAGACTCTACCCCAAATACATTAGAATGGTAGCATA